>JABXJD010002926.1:0-40200 GCA_013375575.1 Percina caprodes | reverse complement strand
CACCCACGAAAACATCCCCTTCTCTAAAAGCTTGGTTGTGAGTAAGAGTGCCATTTGTTGTCAAGTTGGTCACCATCACAGGAAACAAGTAGGCATATGAAGCAGTTACCTTGTCCTGGAATTCTTCTTGGGTTGTTGATTGACAGGACTCCCCACAGTGCCATTCTTCACTGACCCCTTCCTGGCAAGGTCCCTCTGTTTCTCTGGGCAACCACAGGATGTAAGGCCGTCAGTAAATACATGAATACATGTCATCTTCATGACCATCAGCTGTAGATCTATATGATTTAGTTTGTTGATAACAATAATCAAATATGTTATTTATCTTATCTGTTATACAACTGCTATACAGTTATAGCAGTTACAGCCTATATAGCCAGCACAGGCACAACTTTTAATTTAATTTAAATGTTTTAGAGGATGTAATCCTTTGACAAAACCGAATATTTTGGAGATATTGACTGGTGAGTTTCAGGAAACAATACTGTTCAGCTAACTTTTTTGGAACAGAGCCCTTGACTAAATACAAATGAGAAATCCTGAGCGTGACAAAGGCTTTGACAGTGTTGCGGCGGAACAACAGAGGCACCTTAAAAAACGTTCCGACACCTCTGACAGCATACGTTAATTGCAATGCTTGGGCAATATAATTTCACTGACATACAATACTAATAATAATGAGAAATTATAGTTTGGTACTAAATATAAACTAATGACGAACAGAATGTTTGCGCTTATTTTGACCTGAATTTAATTTGCAAACTGTGGTAGCCCTATGGCAAATTTCATGCACAAATGTGTTAAATTATTTCCATTCTATGAGGGCTCTGCAGTCTTTGCTACTGCTTACTGTTGAACCTTGATTATAGAGTGAGAATCATGCCATGTAATGATATGCAGTGTGCCAGTTGGGCTACCTATTTGGACTTGCAGTGGTGAGGGCTTGTAGTTCATGGCCATAGTCTCTCCTTGGTTTCAGGGTCTGTCTCTGAGGTGGAGGATGCTGCTGGATCCTAGAAAAATAATAAGGCACAGTACAGAGCATGTTAGCTTTGACATGACTAAATAACAACATTATGACTAGCATCTTATCTTAGTACAATCTCATATCTTTCAGAAAAATATCCCAGGGTCCTGTTTCTTCAGAGATGGCATTGTTTGCTAATTCAGTAGCTGACAGGGATTACATTTGGACACAAAAATTAACAAGTATAATACTTCCTTTGGACACCTAAAATTGAAAACAGTACTGAGAGCACAATCTACTGATTTAACACAGGCCACATAGCCCAGAAAATCTGCTCTTTTTTTTTTTAGAACCTGTTTGTGTCCAATACCCTGGCAAGATTTCCCAATTCTATGTGCTACTATACTGTTGCTGCCTGGTTTGCAGCATCAATAGGCTTGAGTGTTTTGCCTATGAAGCTGGCTCTCTCTCTTTTATGTGTGAGCAGTGATGGCATGGCAAGAAGGTCGTGGGAGAACAGAGGGGTTGCTGTTGGAGCCACAGTTTCCCCAGATTGAGAGAGGGAGCCGGGCAGAGCTTGGCCTACTCTGCTGACAGAGTTCCACATTATGTTGATCCTACAGGCCTCCTTGTTGTACTCTGAGGATCTCCACAGGCCACATGGAGGAAGGCATCTGGCTTTCAACAACTCTGTATTCTCGCCAGAGAAATGGCTGCTATATTTAAACGATCCTCCAAGCAACTAAATAACTGCAATTGAAACTAAGAACTTTACAGTTAAAGTTGAAAATTCTTATAAGGCTTAGGCCACTGACATAAAGTATGCTACTTTTATAAATATTTTTATAAATATTTTTTACTGTAATAAGGGAATTTCCCCGCTGTGGGATGAATAAAGTATAATCTAATCTAATATAAAATAGAATGTTTAATTAAAGTGTTAGATACCTTAAAGACACATAACAGGCCTAGGTGTGTTTATACTTCATAACATGTTTTTTTTTTTTAATTCATGAAATCTAAAGTGTCTTTAACCCTCTAAGGTCTAAAAGCATTTGCACATATCTTCTTTAATTTACCTTTTAGTTTACCTTTTTAAGATATTAGCATTAAACCAATCCCCATGTTCGTATCTGGCTATGAAGCGGTGTTCATTTAGCCAGAATAATTAATGAGACCACGGTATGCACAATAGTTGGAGCAATCAAAGCAGAGCACACAGATGAGGCTTTCCCACTGTAATAAGCACAAACATGAGCTCTTTCTGTTCTGTGACAGGGCCTTCCCTTGGATCATAAAGCTTATCCAAAGGATTTTTTTAATTCATTCTTGTTTTTCCACTTTTCTTCCACCATGGATAGATACTGTGATGAGGTAGGGTCATATTGTCTGTCAAGTAAATCTCTTTAAATTTTTTCAGCAGATCTGACAGTGAATAATAAAAGGGAATCAGTATTAAGCTGTCTGTGACAGAATTCACTGCCACTTCTTAAACATGGAAAGCATCAGATAGCAACCAGCAGGTAGCCCACAATAAACAAGCTAAAACTCCTCTTAAAATAGAACAGCTTACACTAAATCAGTCTAAAGTTTGGCCTAAAAAAATTGCTACCAAAATTTCCCAGACGTCAAAAAGTCCTTATGTGCACCACTTTGCTGAAAACTCAGTCACAACAGTTAGCTCATCCATATAGGCCATTAAAGGTGCCCTGCCACAGAAAAAACGTTTTTACTTGCATTTTTTAAAATATGTTAGGTCCGTATACACTCACCGGCCACTTTATTAGGTACACCTGTCCAACTGCTCGTTAACACTTAATTTCTAAGCAGCCAATCACATGGCGGCAACTCAGTGCATTTAGGCATGTAGACATGGTCAAGAGAATCTCCTGCAGTTCAAACCGAGCATCAGTATGGGGAAGAAAGGTGATTTGAGTGACTTTGAACGTGGCATGATTGTTGGTGCCAGAAGGGCTGGTCTGAGTATTTCAGAAACTGCTAATCTACTGGGATTTTCACGCACAACCATCTCTAGGGTTTACAGAGAATGGTCGAAAAGAAAAAACATCCAGTGAGCGGCAGTTCTGTGGGCGGAAATGCCTTGTAGATGCCAGAGGTCAGAGGAGAATGGCCAAACTGGTTCGAGCTGATAGAAGGGCAACAGTGACTCAAATAACCACCCGTTACAACCAAGGTGGGCAGAAGAGCATCTCTGAACGCACAGTACGTCGAACTTTGAGGCAGATGGGCTACAGCAGCAGAAGACCACATCGGGTGCCACTCCTTTCAGCTAAGAACAGGAAACTGAGACTACAATTTGCACAAGCTCATCGAAATTGGACAATAGAAGATTGGAAAACGTTGCCTGGTCTGATGAGTCTCGATTTCTGCTGCGACAGTCGGATGGTAGGGTCAGAATTTGGCGTCTACAACATGAAAGCATGGATCCATCCTGCCTTGTATCAACGGTTCAGGCTGGTGGTGGTGGTGTCATGGTGTGGGAATATTTTCTTGGCACTCTTTGGGCCCCTTGGTACCAATTGAGCATCGTTGCAACGCCACAGCCTACCTGAGTATTGTTGCTGACCATGTCCATCCCTTTATGACCATAATGTACCCAACTTCTGATGGCTACTTTCAGCAGGATAATGCGCCATGTCATAAAGCTGGAATCATCACAGACTGGTTTCTTGAACATGACAATGAATTCGCTGTACTCAAATGGCCTCCACAGTCACCAGATCTCAATCCAATAGAGCATCTTTGGGATGTGGTGGAAGGGAGATTCGCATCATGGCTGTGCAGCCGACAAATCTGCAACTGTGTGATGCCATCATGTCAATATGGACCAAACTCCCTGAGGAATGCTTCCAGCACCTTGTTGAATCTATGCCACGAAGAATTGAGGCAGTTCTGAAGGCAAAGGGGGTCCAACCCGTTACTAGCATGGGGTACCTAATAAAGTGGCCGGTGAGTGTATGTTTGTGTTATGTCGTGAATGTGAAAATTAACTGCTACCTTCTCTGTCAGCTCTAGCCACTGAAAAGAAATAAGGGTAGAAATCAGGCTAATTACAAAAGCTGGTCAGTCTGACGTCATGTTCACTGAGCTCAGTACTATTCATGAGCTCGCCCAGTTGCGCTGGGTAAAGGATGCTGATAGCCAGGCTCTCATTGGATAGCTTTTAGCCAATTAGCATCAAGCAGCTCAGCTCGTTGAATATTATTGATAACTGGCACAAACGGAGCTGAGTAATCAAGGCATTTTTTCTACTAAAAATCTTACAGAGCCCATGGTAGAACTTCAGACATTACCACAAAGTAATGAAATACGTGTGGCAGGGCACCTTTAAAAACAAACATTAACCAATAGTTCCCTGTAAAACCATTTGTGGGTGCCGACAGTCAATGATGAATGATTAAAACTTGGCCTAAACATTTGGGGTGACACATTGATTTTGCTATTAAAAGTCAAAGCCCTGACCTTCAACATGCATCCACATACACCTGTACTCACTCACACAAAAACATGTGTTCACACTACCACATACACATATAAATGAGATGACCTCTCAGTGTATCAGTTTCATCACCCTATCCTACAACTCTTTTACTGCTGCTGATGAATAGCCACAAGGTTGCTGACACAGCACAGACACCAAGCGACTGGACGGCTTATACATCAAAGCCTCCCACTGGCCAATAAAAGTGTAGGCTGATACATCAGGTGACCAATAACACAGCTGAATGCTATCCTTATGACGATGTTAACTGGGCTGCATCTGTCACAATTAGATTTAGCCTACAGTAATCATTCTCAAATGTCCTTGCTTGCTTAATGATAGGACAGTTTGTAAAAGGGTAGTTATTGGAATACCATTATTTGTTAAAGAAAACAAAAAACAATTTCAATTAAAGGCAGGTTAAAAATAATTTGCAATCTGGAGCTTGGAACAGCTTTGATAATAGAAAATAACTCAGTGATTCAAATCAAAAACCTATAAAAAAGCTGTTTTATTTGTGTGAAATGTATTCACAACAAGGAGGCAGGTGCCAGGCGTATTCATGCAGTTTAGGAATCACAATGAACATAATAGCATTAAGAGCATGCAGAGCCGTGTGTGCCACAGCAACTGTGATCCCGACACAATCAGTCATGGTTTACATGTAAAGTGAGGGACCCACATTTTTGTTTGACTCTGGCATGATAATTACATGATGTGATAAGGAATAAACTATTCGATTTGAGTGTTAAAATATAAGCTGACCACAGACACACTGCGGCCACAATCCATGTGTCTCTCTGTTTTTTATTCTAAGGAAATCTTACTGGATATAACACGGGAGCAGACTGATTAAATCTTCATTAAGCGAGGCAATTGCTGCAGCATTTGAAAGAAGCAGAAGACTTTCTGTAGTGGAGATTGTCTGCTCTTCTGTTATAGCTGCTGGTGTTTAGCCTCATGGGTTAGGGCATCATGGGTATGGTAATGAACAGTAGACCTTGGAGCTCTGCTTTTGCCTAAACCCCTAAGGAAAACTCTTTAAAAAAAAAAAAAAAAAAAGGGGGACTGCTGTTTTAGACTGCTTTTTTTGAAGTGTTGACTGTGCGGGCTGGCGTATCAGAACTATCTATGTTGATGAGCTGTATTGCTGAAATAAAAAGCTCAACTTAAAATAAAATCCAGGGAATAAGAAAAGTGGTTCAAGTAAGTTATTGGGGGTCATGACTTATCATGTCAGATCTTGTCCAGTGTGCAGGTTGGGGCTATATTATCCTGGCATTCAAACACAGAGAAATATATACCCTTATAAACTGTGCGATGGAGAATGAAACACAGAAAACATTTGTCATGACTGGCTACTCTTAAGATATATGTATTTTAATTTGACTGGCAGGTCTGTAATATAATCAACCAATGGGGGGGGGATATTCTCTTACTATGGGCCTGCTAGGGCTTACCATCCTGAGGGTTGTAGTCTGCAGTATTGGTGTGGACAGAGCTCCTGTTCACGCGATCATTTGGGCTCACAGCCATCCCAAACCAAATAACACGTCACCACATGACGAAACGTAAAACCAGAGGGCAATGTCAGCTTTTGATGGAAACGCGCATACTGATGTGGATTTAAAAAATAAAATCATGATTTTGTTCAAATGCATAGTTTCATTGCCATGATACAATAAAGTGAAGGATTTTTATTTTTATTAATTTTCTCATACGTATTATTTATGCAAACTCTATGGAGAGGAGATAAAACGTTATAGCCGCTTCATTTCATCAAAAAAATAAAAATAAATAAATAAATCAATCTACACCCATCCGGTCCAGTTTGTGCCAAAGCTGTATTGCTATCGGTTATAGCTCTCACATGCAGATTATGTCACACAGCTGTCACGATAAACACACAAGCGAGACTAAAATGTTACCGTATGCATTCAAAAGAGTATACGATGTGTTTTTGTCTTTCCTCTCTTACCAAAGGCTGTGTCTCTCCGTTGACTGGAGGTACTTGGAACCGGTCTATTTCTTCCATCATTTTGGCAAAGCGTTACAAAAAACAATACAGCAGTCAAGATAAACGGTGACTTATGCCCAACTATCCTGGTTGATGATGCTTAGTTGTCTAGATCCTTCGTTTTTCAGCATGATAGCAGCTCGTTTTCCTCCATCCTAACAGAGGTGACTCGACAGCAAAACAGCAGTACCGCCCCACTTCCGGGTCTATTGAATATTCATGAAAGGTCTGACCAATCACAGAGGAGATCATATTGAAATGCGTAGGGAAGTACATTCATGGTAAATTAACAATATTTAATGGAAAGATGTTAGGATAATTGTTTGTCAAAGAATGGACAAAATCACTGGAGTTATCTTAAAAGTGTGTTTATTTTCAGCAAGTAGAGTCAGTTTACAGCACTTCAGCATAAGTACAGAAAATAACTGTGTCTTTTTAAAGGAGTTGGGAGTAAAGTTAGTTATTCAGTTCATGCAGTTAGCTTTCTTCTTATCTCTGGTCAGGCTCCTCCACATTAGCCTATGCGTGCTGCCTTCAAGGATACATCGTGTGCTCTTTGTCACTCGGCTTTCATGATTAACAATCAAAAGAACAATCGAAAGAAATACTAAAACATAAATACTAAAAAAGTTTGGATGCAAATGGTTTAACAAAGAAACTGAAGAAAAACCGTTTGCATAATTATTCGAACAAAGAGTTATAATATAGTATAATATTGCATTTTCTATTTTCCAATTTGCCTCCTATACAGAAATATTATATTTTATTTAAAGACGCCTTTCTTGGCACTCAAGGACACCGCACAGGGAATTCATAAATTAAGAACAGCAAAACAAATACTATACAACAGCAAAACAAATATTATACAGCAAAACAAAACAAATACTATACAACAGCATAACAAATACTATATAGCAAAACAAAACAAATACTATACAACAGCAAAACAAATACTATACAACAGCAAAACAAATACTATACAGCAAAACAAATACTATACATCATAGTGGGATAGTATACCTCACTTTACATCATAGTGGGATAGTATACAGTATACAGTATATATGAACCATAGACTGTAACGGTCTATGGTATGAACCATTTTTTACAATTCTGGTTTTATACGTTTAATCATTAAACGACTCTACAACCAGAGACGGTTGGATCAGAATAGAAATATATTATATATATATATATATATATATATATATATATATATATATATATATATATATATATATATATATGTATGTTTTTTCCTTCAAAAACTATGAGCACTCTACAAGAACAAAACACTGTTTCCATTTATCAGTGTTTTGTGGCTTTCAAAATGTGTAACATGTTCTCATGGGCTGACACAATAAAAAATGTTGGTGATGTAAGGTACAGTAATTCACAACTTAAAACAGACATTATAAACGCTCGAGAGGCCGACGTGTGAGCTCCGTGTGGTGGGAATTGTCTTGACTTTTTTGACTGACCGAGAAGGCTGGTTGTCTTGGCAACCTACATACAACACCAGTCAAAGCGAGTTTTCTGTTGCTAACGTTAATTATTTAAAGGTTTCTTTTTTTTTACTTTGTGTCCTTGTGCTCTATTTTGACAAGGATAGCTTGTTAGTCAAGTCATTAAACAGCACTCTTTTCGCAATGCCAGTGCCTAACGTCGCAGCATCAATGAGAAAGGTAAATGCCAACTTTGTTTAGCTAGCTAGCTAGCGTTAAATAACCTAACGTTAGCTAGCTAGCTAACGTAGCTAGCAAAATGATCATGTTTATGCTAGAGTTACGTCACAGTAACTAATTAAAGTAAAAGCAGTACAATTAACGTCAGGAACTATTATGTTAAGTAAATAGTTTTTTACTTAACGTATTTGCCATTACATTTAGCTGGTTTTCTTTTGTTTTCCCACAGGGCTCAACTGTTCAGAAGGGAACTTTACCTGGTGCGAAGTCAACCAAAGCTGCAAGTAAGAAAAAGGTGGGTGCACTTCCAAATCACAAACTCGGGACAAAATTCCAGAAATTGATTAAAGCTAAAGAATTTTGGCATTTGGCTGCAGTAGGAAGAACTATGAGAAACGTGCTATTACAACGTGATGCCATTTTAATTTAACTAAGACAAATATATTTTGTATGTAACATTAATTACAGGATGAGGAAGAGGGAGTGGAGACGGTTGATGGATGGGACGAATGGTCTGGGAAAGCACTTATTAAGCCTCCAGATCAATTGGAGCTCACTGAGGCTGTAAGAATTCTTCATTGCTCAAGTTTAAGACAACCACATGGGCTATGTTGAGGAAATTTGGTTTGGACTTTGTTGCTGTTGCATAATACTTTTTTTCCACCACGAATAGTTCATTATCATCTTTTGGTCATTAGTTGCATTAGTTGTTTTTTGCAAACAATACCTTTGCCAAATTAGTCAGACACTAAGCCTGTGATGTTATGTGCTCTGTCTTTTTCTTTATGTTTTAATGAAATCATTAGGAGCTGAAAGAGGAAACCACAAGGATCCTTACTGCAAACAACCCATATGCCCCCCAAAATGTTGTCCGCTACAGCTTTAAGGTAACAAAGTTATATCCATTATCATTTCTTTACATTACTCACTATAGATGCATCACTGCAATACTGGAGCCACCTCATATAGAAGATTATTTCATGAGAAGGGCAGATATTCCTCTTAGCTAGCCATATTTAAAAAAATGTTTATTCCCCAGACAATTTCCTGTGCGTGTTTGTTTCAAAATGTGTCTGATACCATGTAAGTGATTCGTTGACAGATTTTCTACTCACCAAACCACAATCAAACAAAACTAACGGGTTTCTCTGCTCACTATTCCTCACATCATTGCTTATTGTGTTTTGCAGGAACGTTCCTACAAGCAAACCAGTGTTGTGGATCAGATGGCTGTTCACTTTGTGTTGGAGGGCAGCCTCCTGCATCAAGACTCTGATGAGGCTCGTAGACTGAGGGCCAAGGAGGGTCTCCCTGACGGTAGTTAGTGAAACATGTTGCAATACTATTCTGTTTACAGATCACAGTAACACTTTGTGAGATATTCAAGGTATATAAATTAGCATCTTCCATAACTGTACACAGTGTTACATGTATATTTGTAGTGTTGTTTTCTTCTCTGGTGTAATGTATACTTGGTGCCACAAGGTGTCACTTTCAATATATGTGAATATTTATAAAATTGAAGACATGCTCAGAGTTTACATGTCAAAGAGGGGACGTGTTCATTTTTTCTACACAGTCAGATTATGATTGAATATTTTTAATGTGTCCAGAGACTGTGACCGTTGACACTGGAACAGAACCTGATGTGGAGAAACCAGAAACCCGGTAAAAATATGTTTTGATGAACTAAGATCAGAGCACTGGTTTGTGTTGGACAGTATATGCTCCATTTTAAACAATGCATGGCAGGGTCCTTTTGATCAACACTTTCTCACATGCTTGATAATGCAAGTGTTTGACTACAACACTTTCCCCTGTTGGTTTTCAACAGGCAACACCTGTAGAGGATGGAGGAGGAAGCTGGAGAAGAGGACAGACCAGACAGTGTTGCATCCAAAACTGACAGGAAGGAGCCAAAAGTTTCTAACCAGTTCAACTTTAGTGAGAGGGCATCCCAGACCCTCAATAACCCACTGAGGGTAGGAAGGAGAAGGAGAATCTTTTGTCTTGTCTTAACAGACATTTTCTACACAATATTTGAGATATCTGACATTTAAAAAGGAAAGTTTAAATATGAAAAACATAATATTGATGTGTGTATAATATAATACTCATAGCCTAGTGCCTCAAATGTTTCAGTTGAATCCTTTTTATTTTTCTGTAGGAAAGAAGCTGCCAGACAGAACCTCCTCCACGGAACAACTTCTCTGATACTGCTAATCAGGTACTGGATTCCCAGACTTTTCCCACTGTTGAGCATCAGTGAATATATGTGCTCACAGCGGTTGACTATAACTCTATTCTCTTTGCAGTGGGATATCTATGATGCCTATGTGGAAGAGCTACAGCAACAAGAAAAAAACAAAGAGAAGCAGAAAGCTGTAGCATCAAAGAATGATAATGACAAAAGCAAGATAAAGATGGTGCTGATGGAGATTCAGGTAAATTGAGCGCTCACCAACTTTCCTGCCTAAATTTAACATGCATCTAATATTTGCATCTTAGTCCAGTTGTATCTGATATTAATTTTACCACAAATACATACAATGCCTTACAATACATTGTTAATCGCCATAAAAACATGGTGTTGTATTTTAATATAAGTTACCAATATGACTTCCTGGGACTCATGATAAAGCTTTACCATCATACTAATGTTCTCATGTTGGTCTATGATAATTTAATAACGGAGATAAATGCAGATATAGCCGTGTTTAAAGTTTATCTAAAATGTTGTCTTGTTTCTGTTGCAGAATGATGACATCTCCAAAGTGGGAAAGGCAGCCAAGATCTTTGAACGAATGGTCAATCAGAATACTTTTGATGACATAGCACAAGGTATGTTCTAGTAAATATGTCAAGTGACTCAATAATAAACTACAATCCCATTTGATACTCAAGTTGCTATTCTCGCTTCTCTTCCTTACTTCTCCCTGCCCTCATTTTATGCCCTTTTAGATTTCAAATACTTTGAGGATGCGTCTGATGAGTTCAGGGACCAGGAGGGCACCCTTCTCCCTTTGTGGAAGTTTCAATATGACAAAGCTAAAAGACTGTCTGTCACTGCCCTCTGCTGGTAGGTTTGCTCATGAACCATGTAGCTGCAACTGCCCCACTATCTATTGTTTTAAAGATGTCCTTGATGGTATACCTCATTTATCAGTGTTTGTATTTCATTGTTTATACATCCCTTCTGCTGTTACAAGAAGGGCAGTAGACTGATTAATGTACTTGTCCTCAACAGGAACAAAAAATATCAGGACCTTTTTGCTGTGGGAATGGGATCTTGTAAGCACACAGGATAAAAATGAGGATTTATGAGTGTGCAGTTATGTTAACATTTTTGAGACTGTTTTCATTTTACCTAAATTTAATCAGATATTTAATTGTTACCTTTTTAATGAAGCATATTTGTTTTTGACCTGATTTTTCCTCCCATCCCCTCTCCTATCCTTCTGCCGGCCAGACTTCAATAAGCAGGGCGTGGTATGCTTGTCTACTACTCATTGAAGAATTCTGCCTTCCCAGAGTTCATCTACCCCACAGATTCTGGCATCCTATGCCTCGACATCCATGAGCAGCATTCCTACCTGGTGGCAGTAGGCTTCTATGATGGCTGTGTGGCTGTCTACAACTTGAAAGAGGAGGGACTAGAACCTCTGTATAAGAGTACAGCAAAGACTGGCAAGCACACAGACCCCGTCTGGCAGGTGAGAGGAGGGGACAAGGTAGAGGTGTTGGGAATTCAGGGTGTGTGTCTAGTTCCAGTCACTCTACCCTTTCACTATTACTTCATTTATGCGTTTACTTGGACATTTTGCCATTTTAAGAGCTATACTAAACAAGTTAGTTGGGATTGGAAATGGACTAATTACCTCTCTAATACCAAGCATGCAGCAAACCTGAGGTATGATACCCTAACCTAACAGAGAATTTTGTTTGATGGTGTCACATAAATGTATCCTCTTTGTCAAATAATATTTTGATCATAATAATAATAATATTGAATTTATATAGCGCTTTTCTCAAACTCAAAGTCGCTTTACATCATGCACATGGTGTGGCTGTGGATCAGTGGTAGAGTGGTTGCCTGCCAATTGGAAGGTTGGGGGTTCAATCCCTAGCCCTGCAGTCCCATGTTGAAGTGTCCTTGGGCAAGACACTGAACCCCAAGTTGAATGTGTGAATGTGTGTGCATGTTTATCTGATGAGCAGGTGGCACCTTGTACAGCAGCCTCGGCCACAGTGTGTGAATGATGAATGTATCCTGTATGATGTAAAGCGCTTTGAGTAGTTGTTAAGACTAGAAAAGCGCTACATAAATACAGCACATTTACATGAACCTTTTTCACTTTTTTCAATAAATGTATTAATTAATTAATTAATTTTATATTTAGGTGCGCTGGCAGAACGATGACATGGACAATAACCACAATTTCTATTCTGTGTCATCTGATGGCCGAGTTGTGTCCTGGACACTCGTCAAGGTTAGCCAAGGAATTTTCTTCTATTAACATATATTATCTCTGTAAGTTGTATTATATACCATACTATAATATATGGTAATATTAAAGGTATTTTTTTCTCTTTTCATTTTATTTCTGTAAAATGCAAATATAATAACTTTCAAGATGCTAATTACATGTGTTTTGTGTGCACTCCGGATAACTGTGCCTGTGTTAGGGTTTGTTCACATTTGCAAATGTTTAAGTGTTTGTCTTTTCTATGCGTGTGTTTATGTCTATATTTTGCATGTCTACACAGTATATCTATTACTGCATCACAGTGTGTTTGCATGCTTGCAGAATGAGCTGGTCTTTACAGACGTTATCAGACTGTCACTAAATGGTGCTGTGTCTGACGGGCCAGAGGGTGCAGAGCAGCCGGGCATCAGTAAGGTCTCCAATTACTCTGCATGCAATCTTGTGCATGCACACAGAATTTATGAAATTACAAAAAAAATGTAACTGTTATTACTCATGCAAAGTACTACACTTTAAATATTACCTGATATCAGACCAGATTTGAATCAGTCTGGTATATCAGGCTGTCTGTAACAGTGCATGTCTAATTTAAGTGCTTGATGCCTCTTATCCACAGCCTGTGGTACATCGTTTGACTTTCACAAACAGATTGACTATCTCTTCTTAGTTGGCACTGAGGAAGGGAAAATACACAAGGTATGTATATAGAATTCCACTATGTTGGTTTTGGCTGGATGAGGTTCCTAAGGTCACTCCTAAAATTGCATTACGCATGTTGTTGACATCACTCATTAAGACAGTCAACAAAAACCAAAGCAAAGGTTTTGGAAAGTTAGTTAGTTAGATTAAGCGTTTGTGCATGTCTCCTTAAGCAGAGGCTCTCCCTGTCCACATCAGACAGCTGATTTGTTTTGAGTTTTTGGCTGGCCTTCCACCTTCTCAATGCTTTTTTTCCTCTTTTTACCTTAAGATAGGAAGAAAGATACTCATAAAAGTCTTATTTTATAGATTTAATAACACAATATTGTTAAAACAGCTGTCAGACACCAAACAAGATGAGGACCACAAAAAGTCACGTTAGATAGTTTATTAAAGGGTTGGGGGTATGGGAGTTTCAGAGGTACCGGAAATCCAAAAATCAGCACATGTGTAGATCCCCAGTAGAGAGCAGGAGCTGGATGATCCTAGAAGTCCAGAGCAGGAGAACACGGAAGCAAGTGAGCGGATCCGGGATCATCAGAAGAGAGTCAAAAGGCTTTTCCCAAAACAGACAGGTAACCGGTACTGGTAGCAGACGATCTGACAAGTGAGGACTGAAAAACAAGGCGTTATATACAGGAACATGATGAGTGGTAAATGCAGTGCAGCTGGTAGGTAACGAGGGTGAGGCAGAGCAGAGCAGAAACAGGTGAAAGTCATCAAACCCCAATCAGTGTGTTGCCAGGCAGAGAGAGCTAATGACAGAACTCCCCCAGGGACGGCCCCAGAAGTCCCCAAGAGAACCACCACACCGGGAGGCGGAGGAGCCGGCGGAGGGTCAAAACTCCTCCGAGAGAACACCCTCATCCTCAGAGAGAGCTGGAGGGCCACGGACCGAAGACGGGACAGGCACCGAAACAGAGTCAGGGTCAGGCACCGGACAGGGAGCCGGGCGGGTAGGGCGGCTAGGGACCCCTCTGGGGCGGCCTACGGACGGCAGGTAGGCCAGGATGCATGCGGTGGAAGTCGGCGGCAGTGTCCGGTCCAAAATCCGACAGGCAGGCACCCAGGTTCTCTCCTCAGGCCCATAGCCCTCCCAGTCGACGAGATACTGAAGGCCCCTACCTCTCCGTCTGGACCGAAGCAGGCGTCGAGCGGTGTACACCAGCCCACCGTCAAGGCGAGGAGGAGGAGGCGGAGGCACCACGGGAACCAGCGGGCTTTCATGTGTCGGCTTGACTTTGAAACATGAAACGTAGGGTGCACCCTCATGGACGTCGGCAACTGGAGCCGGACTGCGGTAGGACTGATGACCCTCTGGATAGGGTATGGGCCGAGGAATCGAGGTGCAAGCTTCGCGATTCCACCCGCAGAGGGAGGTCCTTGGCTGACAGCCACACCTTCTGGCCAACACGATAGATGGGTGCCGGCGTCCTTCGGTTAGCCCCAATGGCATAGCTGACAGCTGACTTGAGTAGCGTGGCACGAGCTTGTGACCAGGTACGGCGGCAGCGGCGGGCATAGGCGAGGGCAGACGGGCAGGACACGTCTCCTTCCTGGCTGGGAAACAGGGGGCTGGTAACCATACACACACTGGAAAGGTGACATACCAGTGGCGGAACAGGTGAGAGAGTTGTGAGCATATTCTATCCACGTCAGTTGTTGCGCCCAAGCCAGAGGTTTGCGAGAAACCATGCACCGCAGTGCCTTCTCCAGCTCCTGGTTTGCCCGCTCGGACTGTCCATTGGACTGGGGTGGAACCCAGAGGTGAGACTCACTGTGGCCCCTAGCAGACGGCAGAACTCCTTCCAGAATGTAGAGGTGAATTGCGGGCCTCGGTCAGAAACAACATCCCTGGGCAGCCCGTGAAGACGGAAGACGTGGTCAAGAACAGCCTGGGCAGTCTCTGGCGATGGCAGTTTAGGAAGGGGATGAAGTGTGCCATCTTACTGAACCGATCAACCACAGTGAGAATGACCGTCATCCCACCTGATGGTGGGAGGCCAGTTACAAAGTCAAGGAGACGTGGGACCAAGGTCGTGTGGGCACAGGCAAGGGCTGGAGTAAACCAGCGGGGGCCGAGTGGAGGACTTGTTCTGATTGCAGGTGGGGCAGGCGCGGACGAATTCGGACATCCTTTCTCAAAGACGACCACCAGAATCGCTGGGCAAGGAGATGGCAGGTGCGGGCGGAGCCCGGTGGCAGGCAAGGCGGGAGTTATGTCCCCACTGTATGACCCGGGACCTCAAATTCTCTGGGACAAAGAGACGACCGTCCGGGCATGCACTGGGGCTGGGATGACCACGGAGGGCCTCTTGAAGTTCCACCTCGATATCCCAGGTCAGGGTAGCTACAACGCAGGGATCAGGCAAAATAGATGCAGGGTCCTGGGAAGGGGTGTCATCCTTCTGGAACTGACGGGAGAGAGCGTCCGGCTTGGTGTTCCGAGAACCGGGGCGGTATGACAGGGTGAAGTTGAATCTGGTGAAGAACAAAGCCCAGCGGGACTGTCTGGGGTTAAGACGTTTGGCATTGCGGATGTATTCTAGATTTTTGTGATCAGTCCAGACCAGAAACGGAACTGTGGACCCCTCCAGCCAGTGACGCCACTCCTCCAGGGCAAGCTTGACAGCCAACAGCTCACGGTCTCCAACATCATAATTGCGCTCTGCAGGAAAAGCGTGAGAAAAAAATGCACAGGGGTGCAGCTTGTTGTCCTCTTCTGCCCGTTGAGAGAGTATGGCCCCGACACCCATGTCTGAAGCATCCACCTCGACAACGAACTGCCGGTCTGAATCCGGCATCTGGAGGATAGGGGCAGTGGTGAACCGGGCCTTGAGGGTATGAAAGGCGGTGTTGGCCTCTGGGGACCAGAAAAAGGGTGTTTAATGCTGGTCAGAGCTGTGAGGGAGCGGCGACGGAGCTGTAGCTCGGATGAATTTCGGTAGAAATTGGCAAAACCGAGGAATTGCTGCAACATCTTTCTGTTCCTCGGAACTGGCCAGGAGGTGACTGCCGAGACCTGCGGGATCCATCTGGATATTGCCTTCAGCGACGATGTATCCCAGGAATGACACAGTCTTAGCATGGAACTCACATTTCTCCGCTTTAACATAGAGAGTTCTCCAGAAGTCGGCGAAGAACCAGCTGGACATGACGGATGTGTTCAGACAGAGTTCTGGAGAATATTAAGATGTCATCCAGGTACGAAGACGAATTTATTCAGCATGTCCCAGCACATCATTTACCAGCGCCTGGAATACCGCTGGGGCGTTGGTGAGGCCAAATGGCATTACCAGGTACTCGTAATGGCGGTGTGGGTGTTGAATGCAGTCTTCCACTCGTCACCCTCCCTTACTCGCACTAGGTGGTAAGCATTCCTAAGGTCCAGTTTTGTGAAAACAGTGGATCCCTGGAGCAACTCAAAAGCAGAGGTGAGTAAAGGCAGAGGGTACCGGTTCTTCACTGTGACATCATTGAGACCACGATAATCAATGCAGGGGCGAAGAGAACCATCTTTTTCCCACAAAGAAGAACCCGGCACCAGCAGGAGAGGAGGACGGGCGGATAAGTCCAGCTGCCAGGGTTCCTGACGTACTCCTCCATAGTTTTTCTTTCAGGAGGGGATAGTGAGTAGAGGTGACCTTTGGGTGGAGTAGTACCAGGAGAAGTTCAATGGCACAGTCGTGCGGACGGTGTGGGGGCAGTGATGTGGCTTTGGTCTTGTTGAACACCTCTCGGAGACCATGGTAACAGTCAGGAACATTCGACATGTCGGGGCAATGCTGGGGGTACTGAGCCGGGGGACAGCGAGGCAGCACGCAAACAGGTCAGGTGGCAGGTGACCCCCCACTCTTTCACAGTTCCGGAGGCCCAATCGAGGTGAGGATTGTGGAGACGGAGCCAAGGGTAGCCCAGGATTAGGGGTTGGCCTGGAGAGCTGAGCAGATGGAAGCGGATGGTCTCACGATGGTTTCCTGACACCATCATAGATACGGGAGCTGTGATGCTGGTAACCGTGCCAAGTAAGTGACCATCCAGGGCCCGGCTGGAACAGGAGTGGACAAGCGATGGTTTTCCAAGCCGAGCTGACGAGCAAGTCCCGTGTCAATAATGTTTGCTTCTGCGCCAGAGTCCACCAGAGCTGCCAGAGTGTGGGTAGAATCAGACAGGTGAAAACAGACTTGGATAAGGAATTTACGACTGATGGAGGCGGAATGTTCATTGAGCTCATCCGATTCCTCCTACATCCGGTGAGCTCCGGCTTCTGGACAGGTGGCGACTCGATGACCATCCCCACCACAGTACAGGCACAAGTTGGAGGTGAGGCGTCGCTGGCGCTCTGCAGGGGTTAGGAGGCGCGGCCGATCTCCATCGGTTCAGACTGATCCAGCTGGCTAGATGGTGTGGCAGGTGAGGACAGAAGGGCAGTTGGGACGCTCCGTGTGCTGGTGGATGGACCCTGGCGCCCTCTCTCACGACGGCGGGCCTGAATCCTGCGGTCGATGCGGACAGCCAGGGCAATGGCTTCATCGAGTGGGGGTTGATCATGGGAAACCAGCTTGTCCTACGTAGTCCGCCAGGCCGTGAAGGAAAGCATCCACCAATGCTTCCATGTTCCAGGAGCTCCGACTTGCCACAGTTCGAAAGTCAATGGAGTAATCTGCAACAGTCCTTCCACCTTGGCGAATACTCATTAGAGTCTGAGATGCCTCGGCAGTTGTGGATTCCAAATCAAATACCTTGAGCATCTCCGCTGCGAATAGGTCGAAGGTCGAACATGCTGGGGTCTGGCGCTCAAACTCTGCCGTTCCCCAGGCGAGCTCGGCCCGCCAGGTGAGTAATCACGTAACCGACCTTCGCCCCTTCAGTGGCAAAAGTCCTGGGTTGCAGGGTGAACTGGACAGCAGCTCGTCAGGAACGCTCGTACCTGGGTAGGGTCGTCGCTGAACCGTTCTGGATTGCCGATCCTGGGTTCTGGGACACAGACAGCTGCGGCAGTAGGGGACTGGGCAGGAGACTCGGGTGCTGGGCCGGTGAGCAGGCTGACTGGAGCTGGGCCGGTGGGAGCAGGCAGAGGAGAAAGGTTGGTGAGAAGTTGAATAATCATTGCAAGTTGTTGCTGTTGCTGTTGCTGTTGCTGTTGCTGCTGGAACTGCTGGCTGTTGGAAGCCGGCTTGGAGTAGAGAGGCAATGTTAGCCGTGTTGCGATCCACCTCTCTCTGTCACTGCCAGGCGTTGCATGGCGGTGGGTGGTTCTGAGCCGTCGGTTTCCATGCTGTTTTGACTGTGCGCTGGGTCCAAGTTTGGTCAGATCGTACTGTCAGACACCAAACAAGATGAGGACCACAAAGCGTCACGTTAGATAGTTTATTAAAGGGTTGGGGGTATGGGAGTTTCAGAGGTACCGGGAAATCCAAAAATCAGCACATGTGTAGATCCCCAGTAGAGAGCAGGAGCTGGATGATCCTAGAAGTCCAGAGCAGGAGAACACGGAAGCAAGTGAGCGGATCCGGGATCATCAGAAGAGAGTCAAAAGGCTTTTCCCAAAACAGACAGGTAACGGTACTGGTAGCAGACGATCTGACAAGTGAGGACTGAAAAACAAGGCGTTATATACAGGAACATGATGAGTGGTAAATGCAGTGCAGCTGGTAGGTAACGAGGGTGAGGCAGAGCAGAGCAGAAACAGGTGAAAGTCATCAAACCCCAATCAGTGTGTTGCCAGGCAGAGAGAGAGCTCATGACAACAGCTCACTGACTAATACACACATCATTGAAAGTGGCTGATGTCTATTCATAAACCTAGTGCTTGAGGGAAGTCCATCTCACATGATCATAAAGAGAATACAATGTTCGGTATTGAGATGGTAGAGTTTAAGTTGCTGCACCTTAAGGTGGCATGCAAGAGCGCACACATCATATAAAAGAGCTTTACCATTGCACTAGGTGAAATTTAGAAAGATAAATTAACCATATTTAATGTTGTGCACCATGGTGTATAACAATATTCAATTCAAGACACCCAAAAGTGTCTATTCACATTTTGTGTTTTCAGTAAAACCATTTTCGCAGTATCTTCTCATAGCAGACAAGAATTATCTTTGAATTCTTGACATGACAAAATCTGAAATGCAATGAAATCCCTGATTATCCTACTCATTGGACTTAATTGTGATCAGACACTTTTAAAACTTGTTTAGTCTACTACCTGTGATTGTTGTGACTTAGATACATGCTACACCTTGGCTGCACTTTTGTGAAATCACCTAATTTACATACAAGCACCCAGTATTTGTGAAGAAATATGTTCTGTCTGTCACTTTAAGGTTCAGTGGCACAGAAACCGAAGGAGAGGACAGATATAGAATCTTTTCAATCAAACTGTCAGTGCTTGGAAGTGCAACAGCTGTCTTGCTATGTAGCTGTTTTTAATCCTGGATTGTCCTGTTAATTTATCCCTGCAATTTAAATCTGCTGTTGTTTAGGTGCTTTTGTAAACCCTATTCTGTCAATTGCAAACAAACTGTGGAAATATATAGGGCAATTCACTATGAACCACAGATGATTGGATTACTCTCTTCTCTATTCTTTTGGTTAAAACCTTCACGTATATTAGACGTCTGGCCTCTCTCTAATCAACAATTTCACAGCAAGAGTCATCCATCAGCTGTCAGTGGAAAATTGCTTGTGACCAGGTACATAAAGCATTCTCAAGCAAATAATCTATCCAAGTTTCCTAAGACTTCTTTTTTTTCAAATTTGACTCAAATCCTGGCCTTTTTTATACTTTACTAGTCGTGAACAGTACTTGAACAGTACTTTTCAGCTTGTGAAAATAGTTGGATGATGTATTCTGTGGCACTGCCACTTTGTCAAGTCAGTCTTGTTAGGCCTTGTTTTCTCTGATTTCCACAAAAAAATCTTTGTTTGGTACAGATCCTTACAAAACGACACCATGATAATTTTAATATATGTTTCGATGAAAATGAGAATAATAATGCAACAAATATTATTGCAATATCAGTCAAAACAATTGCAATTAGAATTTTAGATTTCCTCATATTGTTCAGCCCTAGTTTATATAACAACTTTGTCCAAAGCAACACTTTACCTTTATTCCCTAGTGCTCCAAGACATACTCAAGCCAGTTCCTGGAGACCTATGATGCCCACAGCATGGCAGTGGATGCTATAAAGTGGAACCACTTCCACCCAAAAGTTTTCATCTCTTGCAGTTCAGACTGGACCGTCAAGATCTGGGACCATGCCATCAAGTAAGAAAAGCGAAAGAGTGAATACTTGCAGCAACTGTAGATATGACAGCACTCTACACACTGTATATTGTATGACAACTATAGGAATGATTCTATGTCTTGTTTTTCTTTATTATCAAATGTCATTTTCATTCCTGTGTAGTTATTTAGTTCATTATTTTATTTCATATATCAGAAATAATAATACACCATGTCCATGACAATTAAGTTGTAGTACATTTTGGAAAAATGTTGTGGCATTCAGATAGCCTGGTGTTATTATTATTGAGTAATAGTGCTCACCCACCATCACAGCAACTAGGGTTCCATGTCTGACACTGTTGGCTAAACTGGGTGTACCCATCAAGCACAGCTGGCAGTGTTGTCTGGTGGGAAGCTGTTGGGGGATCATGTGCTTGTTGCTGCACTGGTTGGCTGTGGTGCATTTGAAGAGAAGGGGGAGAAATACTCAGTGTACAGTCTCTGTGAAACTCTTTAACTTTGGATGAAAAGAAGGAGCTTATAGCCCCATATTTGTTGGACTCGAATCAAGTCACTTGACAAATGGCTGGCTGTAAGCCGACAGTGGGAGTTAAGAAGTTACAAGAACTAAAGTGCTGATGAATTGGTTGTGTCAAATTGGGAGAAAAAGGAGAAGAAATGTAAAATAAATACAAAAACAATTACTCATCTGGCTATTGTATTTAAGTTTATTTCTAATTGTCCATTTCTATGGAATTAGATTCCCAGTAGCAGCTTTTATTGTTGCTTTTATTGTTATTTCAGTTGTAATTGACTGCAAAGTATAATTTATATTTTAGTTTCAGCATAATGTTATTCAAGTTAAAGTACCTGGCTGGAAGAAGATGGAAGATAATTATGTCATGTATCTCTCATGGGAATGAAATGCTGTGGTGACAGAATAGCAACTTTTAAACTGTATTTATATTTTTTTGGTTAGCAATATTATTAATGTATTCAGTGAAAAAGGGACACGATAATCACCATTCATAATATCCTTACATAATATAAAGTATATTACAGTATATTAGTCTTTATTATCGTCTTATACTCATTATGGACCCAGCATAATTTCCCTTGCTTATTTGACTAACCCACAGTACCTCCCACTTCTTGTCAGCACAGGCAGCTTGACTAAATAATGATAGTAATTGTCCTCCCATTGTGAGAGACAGGGTTTTCAAAAATGATCAACATTCCATAGATACAAGACATATTGTTTCCAGGAGAGGGTATGACTGGATCAAACAACTTTTCACAAACTTTGCCACAATGTTCAGACATGTGTCAAAGTTTTACGCTGAAAACTGCTTTTTCTGTTTGAATGCTGACGCCAATATATCCTATAAAACTGTCACATGGCATTAGTCAGTCCTGAATGAGCTGAAGTAGTAATAGAAAAGACTTGTATCAAGTTTCTTATCACACAAAGGTTAACTTGATAAATTCACCTCAGCCTAGAGATAAACTTAATTTATCCTAATTGCTTTGACTCTTGGATAACAGTATGCATTCTGCGGTAAAATAACTCTTTTGAAAGACTCTGGGCAAAAATTTATTAGACTTTTGCACCTCATTTTAATCATATTCTTCACCTGCCAGAGTGCATGTTATTTTGTCTGTCATCTGAGGATCAACCTGCACAAAATCATTAAGGGAGGCCAAGACAAAATATGGGAAGCATGTGATTGTGATTGATTGTTCATTCTGATTCGTTTACGGAAGTTCCTACAATATGTAAAGGTATGTTTTGCAAACAACCCATGGGCCCACCACCTGGGAGGAACCCCTGGGGTCGGGTACGCTGCCATATGGGTGGCGGTGAAGGTCAGGGGCCTCGACGGACCAGACCTGGGCGGCAGAGGCTGGCTCTGGGGACGTGGAACGTCACCTCTCTGTGGGGGGAAGGAGCCGGAACTTGTGCGGGAGGTGGAGCGCTACCAGTTAGATCTGGTGGGGCTTACCTCTACGCACAGTCTCGGTTCTGGAACCGTACTCCTGGATAGGGGTTGGACTCTGTCCTACTCCGGAGTTGCCCAGGGTGTGAGGCGCCGGGCGGGTGTGGGGATACTCACAAGTCCCCGGCTGAGCGCCGCTGCATTGGAGTTTACCCGGTGGACGAGAGGTTGCCTCCCTACGCCTGTGGGTGATGGGGGAAAACTCTGACTGTTGTTTGTGCATATGCACCAAACAAGAGTTCGAGTATTCTGCCTTCTTGGAGACCTTGAATTGAGTCCTGTATGGGGCTCCAGTGGGGACTCCATAGTTCTGCTGGGGGACTTCAGCGCACACGTGGGCAATGATGGAGATACTTGGAGAGCGTGATTGGGAGGAAGGCGCCCCTGATCTAAACCAGAGTGGTTGTCTGTTGTTTGTCTGTTGTCATGTTTGAACACAGGGATGCTCATAAGTGTACGTGGTACCAGAGCACCTAGGCCAAAGATCAGTGATCAATTTTATAATCGTTTCATCTGATCTGAGGCCATATGTTTTGGACACTCGGGTGAAGAGAGGGAAAGAGCTGTCAACTGATCACCATCTGGTGGTGAGTTGAGTCAGGGGATGGGGAGGACTCTGGACAGACTTGGTAAGCCCAAACGCGTAGTGCGGGTAAATTGGGAACGTCTGGAGGAGGCTCACACCTCCGCGGAGCTTTCGTGCATCCCTGTGGAGGCTGGGGGCATTGAACCTGAGTCGACAATGTTCAAGGTTTCCATTGCTGAAGCTGCGGTGGGGAGCTGTGGTCTAAGGGTCTTAGGTGCCTCAAGGGCGGTAACCCACGAACACCCTGGTGGATACCGGTGGTCAGGAAGCCGTCCGACTGAAGGTCTTTCCAGGATATGTTATCCGGAGGACTCCGGAGGCAGTGCAAGGTACCGGCGGGCCGAGGCTGCAGCCTTTGCCGTGACAGAGGCAAAGCAGTGGGTGTGGGAGAAGTTCGGAGAAGACATGGAGAAGGACTTTTGTCGGCACCAAGGTGCTTCTGGAAAACTGTTTGCCACCTCAGGAGGGAAACGGGGAATCATCAAGTTGTGTACAGTAAGGATGGGACGTTGTTGACCTCAACTGGGAGGTAATAGAGCGGTGGAAGGAGCACTTTGAGGAACTCCTAAATTCAGCTGACACATTCTCTGTGGTGGAGGCAGAGCTGGAGGATGATGGGGGATTGTCGTCAATTTCCCTGGTGGAGGTCGCTGAGGTAGTCAAACAACTCCACAGCGCAAAGCCCCAGGGATTGATGAGATCCGTCCAGAAATGCTGAAAGCTCTGGGTGTGGAGGAGCTGTCTTGGTTGACACGCCTCTTTAACATTGCGTGGAAGTCTGGGACAGTGCCTAAGGTGGCAGACTGGAGTGGTGGTTCCCCTCTTCAAAAATGGGGACCAGAGGGTGTGTGCCAATTACAGGGGTATCACACTTCTCAGCCTCCTGGTAAAGTCTACTCCAAGGTGCTGGAAAGGAGGTTGGCCGATAGTCGAACCTCGGATTGAAGAGGAACAATGCGGATTCCGTCCTGGCCGTGGAACAACGGATCACATCTTTACGCTCGCAAGGATCTTGGAGGAGCCTGGGAGTATGCCCAACCAGTCTACATGTGTTTTGTGGATATGGGGTGAGGGGGTCCTTCTCAGGGCCATCCAATCCCTGTATGACCAAAGCAAGAGCTGTGTCCGGGTTCTTGGCAGTAAGTCGGACTCGTTCCAGGTGAGGTTGGCCTCCGCCAGGGCTGCGCTTTGTCACCAATCCTTTTTATAATATTTATGGACAGGATATCGGCGTAGTCGGGCGGGAGGGTTGCAGTTTGGTGGGCTCAGGATCTCATCGCTGCTTTTTGCAGATGATGTGGTCCTGATGGCATCATCGGCCTGTGACCTTCAGCACTCATCGGATCGGTTCGCAGCTGAGTGTGAAGCGGCTGGGATGACGATCAGCACCTCTAAATCTGAGGCCATGGTTCTCAGCAGGAAACCGATGGAGTGCTTTCTTCGGGTAGGGAGTGAGTCCTTACCCCAAGTGAAGGAGTTTAAATACCTTGGGGTCTTGTTCGCGAGTGAGGGGACTATGAGCGTGAGATTGGTTGGAGAAATGGAGCAGCCGGTGCGGTATTACATTCCGTTTATCGCACCGTTGTGAAAAGAGAGCTGAGCCAGAAGGCAAAGCTTTTGATCTACTGGGAAATTTTGTTCCTACCCTCACCTTTGGTCATGAAGGCTGGGTCATGACCAAAAGAACGAGATCCAGGGTACAAGTGGCCGAAATGGGTTTCCTCAGGAGGGTGGCTGGCGTCTCCCTTAGAGATAGGGTGAGAAGCTCAGTCATCCAAGAGGAGCTCGGAGTAGAGCCGCTGCTCCTTCACGTCGAAAGGAGCCAGTTGAGGTGTTTCGGGCATCTGGTAAGTATGCCTCCTGGGCGCCTCCCTAGGGAGGTTTTCCAGGCACGTCCAGCTTGGAGGAGGCCTCGGGGAAGACCCAGGACAAGGTGGAGAGATTATATCTCCAACCTGGCCTGGGAACGCCTCGGGATCCCCCAGTTGGAGCTGGTTGATGTGGCTCAGGAAAGGGAAGTTTGGGGTCCCCTACTGGAGCTGCTGCCCCCGCGACCCGATACTGGATAAGCGGTCGAAGATGGAATGGAATGTTTTGCAAAGACTCCTGTTTTACTCCACCTCTTTTCCAAATGTGTGAATATTTGTGAGTAAACTGTATTTAAGGAAGAATAAATAACCAGTATGTTGTAGAAATCTCAATGATAGTGGTTGAAGTGTTAATGCACAATTCATCGCTCTCCATTGTGTGAAGGTGCCTCCTTGTCAATTCCATCTGCTAGCAAACAACTGAAAAATGCCTTAAAGCTGCTCTGTGGGGCTGGGTGCACTAGAGTAAAGACAGGGTAAAAAAACCCATAACTAAGTTTTTATAAGATGCCGAATCAAAAAACTGAGCTTTTAGGAAGACAAAAGTTGATACAGGCAATCAGTGTCATCAGCAGAAAAAATAGGAAAATGTGTGATCCTGACACTTAGTATGCTTAATGGTACATGTGCACTGACATTTGTCATCACATATGTCAGTATTAGGCTATTTCTGTTAGGCTATTCAAGTTAAGCTAAAACATTTTGACAGTAACTAGTGTTGCGTTATATTAATATAGATGAATAAATGATAAAGCTATGCAGTATTATGTTTGCAGGTGCCTTAGCCTGCTAACACAGAGCCAGTATTATCCTACTAACAGCTAACCTGTCATATCTAGTAGGCAAGGGTTCTAAAATAATCATTTTACATGCTTAAATCTAATGTTTTTACTAGCTACAGGCATTTTGTCCGTTATTGTGGCAAGATTGTTTTCCCCTGGTGGGCTTGGTTTTCTGATTGGAGCTATAATGAAATAGTTCCAAAACACATGAATGTCATAGATGAACAAAATGTGATAAAGAGTGGCTATAGAGTTGAGGTTGTTTTTAAATGCATTCTCGATAACCCATTTCAACATTGCTACATTTTGATTTATTTGTCGGGCTTGCTGATGGTAGACATATTCTACCACTGAATAGGGTCTTTGAGCTCTGCTTTACTTGCAGAATGTGCCTAGAAGACCATCTCTGGTGTTGGATGTGTATTTAGTTTCTGCCTTAGTAAATCAAACCCAATTACCTACAGACTGTGAGTACAAATTGCTTTCATGTCTGCATATAAGTCTGTCCTTCTGTCTGACCAAATTTGCAATCTATTGAAATAGAAAAATCTTGCTTATGCTGTCTCTATTGCTTACACACACCGTCCCTCCTTAATATTTGAAGAAGACTTGCATGTGCCTCGATTCTTAGAAATATTGCATTGTTTCATCTTACTTCCAGTGGTGTTTCACAAGTTAATAATGTGAGGAAACAGTGTGCAGTACCTTTCTGTTTGATATTCACCCGTAAAGATCTGTCTAAAGATGGTTTTCCACCCCTGGAAACTTTTTGGAAGAAATAATAGATTGACCATAAAAATAAAGTGTACCATTTACCATGACACATAAGATTTTGTACAATATAATGAAAAGTTACAGATTTCTTGTCTGACCGAGGATGTCTCTGTGTTTTTTCAGCACTCCGATGTTCACCTTTGATCTGAATGCAGCTGTTGGTGATGTTGCCTGGTCTCCACACTCCTCCACTGTATTCGCTGCTGTCACTACAGATGGAACAGTAAGTAACAGTCAGTCTTAATTAAAAAATATTTTAGCCCACAGCTTGACTTTAGAGAGAAGTTTTTACCTATAGTGGCCTTCAGAACACCATAGTGCATGATTTATGCTTAGATTTATTAAGAATCTCACATAATTGAAAAAGCAGATTTGAATGTCTACATGCAATATGTTGTTTTTCCTTGGGATTAGAAGAAGAGACACATTACTAATGATCTGTATCAGTATATTAATACATATAATAACATGAAAATATAAGATCATTTTATGGCTCCATGTGATATAGGCTGACTGTAAAACACATCTCAGATATGAGGGCCAATAAAATGCTTTGTCTGAAGGCTATGATTATATCACCACCACACATCTGCTGTGTACTTAAGATAACAAGAGTGTCAAACTTACCTGACAGAACATGTGAAATCACAAACAGCTGCACCATCTACCACCTGCCAACCACTTCATTATTATCCTTATAATATAGTTATAGACACAGATGACTAAACCCATACTGTATCCACAAGGCTAAGCCTCAGATTAATGCAGAATAGCCTCGGGCAAATTAATTTGTTCAAACATGGTTTCATGGTTATTGATTCCAGCCAAAAGTAATTTCAGTGGATGTTGTGTTGCTTATGTCCACATATTTTTTTAGCAGGGCTGCAGTCTGTCCCCATCTGTTGTCTTCACACAATCTGCACCACGGTATGAAGTCCAGAGTGCTGTGTGACTGACACATTTCCTGTCCAGTGTGCCAAATAAAGCCGAGTGAAAGTGACAAAAAGGAAATGAGAGCTAAGCACTTTGAGAGACACCTTATGTGATGGTGTGTGCATGCGTGTCCCGTCCTCTTCAATGCCAAAATTCAGTCACCATAGGCACAATACATACTCAGATAAATAACAAGCAATGCATACAGCTGATCTTTAACGCAGACTAAAACAAGCAGTTTATTTAACTGTAAACATCCTACAGAACAGAAAAAAAATCTAATTGACTTTTCTAAAAAGCATATAAAATCCACAGACTATTGTAATTTATTCTCTGAAAATGGATCAAAAGACATTTTCAACAGCTATTAAAAAACTCATTAAAAGCTCATCAGTTGGCATACATTTTACAAGCACAATATCCTATCTGAGCAGCAGGAAAGACAAGAATATTAAATTGGATGTCAGTATGCCAGGTCCATTTTTTTCTTCGTGTACTAAACTCCAAACTGAATTGTCATTTCAGTCTGATTTTAAGGATGCACTTCGGCGAAAATAGCTTAGACTTTGTTGACGTGAGTTAGTGACTATATATAGCTATATAGTATTCAATGTGATGTCAAATTTTGAGATGAGTGTAAATGTCATCTGTAAACTGATGTAGAATTAACTGGATCCACTAAATAATGGTTTTACATTCAGTCCAAGGCAGGGCTGAACAACATTTGTTCGCTGTCACATTTTGAAGAATGGCAGAATATTGTCAGAATTTCCACATTCACTGATGCGGTCGCAGAGCATGAGATTAATCTTCATATTCTTCCCCAAGATAGCAGTTTCTTTGCAGTACATTTTTGTTTTCTGTGACAAGTTTCTGGAAGAGCTTGAGTGACTCAGCATGAGCTGTGCGCCTTTGACGTTTCTGTTGATGAAAACCTGGCCTGCTGCTCCCACACTGCAAAATGTCACAGACACAATGGCGTGCGTGTGCGTGTGTGTGTGTGTGTGTGTGTGTGTGTGTGTGTGTGTGTGTGTGTGTGTGTGTGTGTGTGTGTGTGTGCGTGTGTGTGCGTGCATTTGTACATGTGTTCATTAGGATAATGACTTGCCTGGCAAGAGGTGTAAGAATGACACTGAGTCTCCATCTCCATCTGAGCCGACTGTTGAGGAAATAAACCGTCAGAATGTAATAATGAGAGGTCCAGGCTTACTCTCCAGTGATTAGTCTCAAAATCCATATTTACGCTCTCTGCTGCTCCTCCTTCTGCACATGGACTGGCTCATATATCAGTTAGTGCATCAGCACATGCTAGGATTTCAGATATGATACTTTAACAACATCAACCTAAATAATAAAAAATGCCTAAATAATTGAACTATTTTGATATACTACAATAAATTAAATTACTATACCTAATACAATATAAGTTTAATACATTTTAGGCAATCATTTCAACACAGGAAAATGTATCCCTGCTCTAGGTTGTTGTCCATCTATCCATCTTCATCCGCTTATCCGGTATCGGGTCGCGGGGGCAGCAGCTCCAGTAGGGGACCCCAAACTTCCCTTTCCCGAGCCACATCAACTAGCTCCGACTGGGGGATCCCGAGGCGTTCCCAGGCCAGGTTGGAGATATAATCTCTCCACCTAGTCCTGGGTTTTCCCCGAGGCCTCCTCCCAGCTGGACGTGCCTGGAACACCTCCCGAGGGAGGCGCCCAGGAGGCATCCTCACCAGATGCCCGAACCACCTCAACTGGCTCCTTTCGACGCGAAGAAGCAGCAACTCTACTCTGAGCTCCTCTCGGGTGACTGAGCTTCTCTCCCTATCTCTAAGGGAGAAGCCAGCCACCCTCCTGAGTAAACCCATTTCGGCCGCTTGTACCCTGGATCTCGTTCTTTCGGTCATGACCCAGCCTTCATGACCATAGGTGAGGGTAGGAATGAAAACTGACTGGTTGATCGAGAGCTTTGCCTTCTGGCTCAGCTCTCTTTTCGTCTAGCAGTGCAATAAATGGAATGTAATACCGCACCTGCTGCTCCGATTCTCCGACCAATCTCACGCTCCTTCACTTGGGGTAAGGACTCACTCCCAACCGGTTCCCTGCTGAGAACCATGGCCTCAGATTTAGAGGCGCTGATCCTCATCCCAGCTGCTTCACACTCAGCTGCGAACCTATCCAGTGAGTGCTGAAGGTCACAGGCCGATGATGCCATCAGGACCACATCATCTGCAAAAAGCAGCGATGAGATCCCGAGCCCACTGAACTGCAACCCCTCCTCACCCCGACTACGCCTTGATATCCTGTCCATAAATATTACAAACAGGATTGGTGACTAGGTTGTTGTGTGAATTAGAAATGTAGGCAGTGTGTAGTGCAATCAATCATAACTAACTTACTACATTAGTGCTCATATATCAAAAGCAAAAACACTGCAGATCCAGGCTGTAGTGATAAAGGTTACAGAAAGTCATACCCTGGTATCATATGAGAATTGGTTGCAAGTGATGACTGCAATGCTTTTTGTGGTGCTGGTACACATAGTTGGTGTGAACCCCAGCAGCCCAGGCACAGTCATCTTTCTGGTAAAAGGAGTGGGCTATGTTTGTAATGGGATCATTTGTCGCGACAGATTGTCTAAATGCACTTATAGGCTAAAAGAAGAACATCTGAGATCTGGTTCCTTCTGGATACCGATGCCTAGGATTTTGAATTGGGACTGCCAGCACAGACAACACACACATACATACGCTAATACAAACAGAAGTGCACACTCATTGTGTTACAGCGAACACCCTTCATTGTACCAGATGGTCAGATGCATCCCTTCAGAGGCTTCTGCTCCACCAGTCTCACAATAACAACGCAAACACATGATATTAAAAGGCAGTCTGCCACAACAGATTTAGCCTTTACTTACTTACTCTGGAGGCAAATCAGACATACTGTATAAAATAATAATAAATTATCAATAAACTATTTAACCCTAATGTTGTCCTCAGGTCAAATGGGCCCAGTTTTCCTATATGAATGTTCTTTCTAATTACCCAAAGTAACATGATTGATTCCACACAACGCTCTTTGGCAAGTACAAATCTTTACTTTCATTAATTGAATTTTATAGCGTTTGAAAAAAAATTGAAGTGGTTTTGAAATAGTATTGAGTAAAAGTTGAAATATTCCAGTCTGTGATTATCCATCAATATACATTCTTTTAATTTTAGTCTAAATAATTCCTAAATTTCTGCTTTTTCAAACTCAAACATTAGGTATAATTTCCTACAAATGAGATTTATTGACCATAAATTCAAAAATAACTGTAAAACTAAAGTTAATAAGTTAGTGTTATGTAGTGTTAAAAACGTCAAAAAGTGACAAACATTGAAAAAAGCGTTGAAAAAGTGTTGAAAAAGGGACAAAAAGTAAAAAGAAAAGTAAAAAGAAAGCGTTAAAACCATCGATTAAAAGCATCAACAAAAGTGATTTTCAATTTTGATGGGAAGACAACACAAGGGTTAAACCTTCAGTCAGTGTTAGTGGTAATGCCAACCTCCTATATATGTACATATACAGTGTGTGTGTGTGTATATATATATATATATATATATATATATATATATATATATATATATATATATATATATATATATATATATATAGACAAAGTCATTCTTTTAATCTTTTTCAGGTTCATGTCTTTGACCTCAACATCAACAAATATGAGGCCATCTGCCAGCAGCCAGTGGTGGCCAAGAAGAAGACCAAGCTGACTCACATTGAGTTTAATCCCATCTATCCTATCGTCATAGTGGCGATGACCGAGGCTGTGTCAGCAGCCTCAAACTCTCCCCTAACCTCCGCAAGAAACCCAAGGTAAGAATTACCGAGTTGCCAGTGAGGGACTTTCAATTCACTCCATTTTAAGCTTACCTATAAGTGGTAAGGAAAACCTGTCTTAAAAAGTTAAGTTCTAGTTATATAGTAAAACAAAATTTCGCTTTAGTCCATTCACAATCTATGATTAGCTCCTATTTGTATAATGTTTGCTTTTATTCATAAATCCTATATACATTTATATATTTTAGTACTTAAACACAGGAGGAAACCTAATAGCGCACAGTCACAACACTTTAATCAGGGCCCACTTACAATCAGCTCTGCAGCCTCTCCAGATCCCTTTGTGTTGATCACATGGGTGCATGTAAACTAAAAGAAATTCTAATGACTAGAGTAATACGCATTTATTTTCATAACACGTTTTTGTGCATAATACATAGCATGGGCCATGCGGGGCCTGGGTGCAACACACAAACGGTTCTCATTCAACCACTCATCTCACACACACACATCTAGTGGTACCTAATTAGCGACCTCAGACTGTAGCCCTAAAGCATACAATTGGTAAATAATTGCACAGTTCAGCACCACTGACAGCGCTCGGAACATTTTGGAACGTTGTGTGGCAAAAAAGCATCAGGCACGTACACCCACAACAAATATTATCAGTTATATCTCTTATAGCAGCCCACTAGAACTTACACAATGGGCATGGTGGCCCATTAATATACCCAAAACATTGGCACACTGGCCTGGTAATCCATACTGTAATAATACACGTGTGTTGTACTTACCTATTTAAAGGGCATTTGGAAAGGCTGATTTACTCTCTATAAACCAGTACACTTGACCTTTGTTGTCTTATGGTGCTTCTCAAATAGTTTTTAATTAATTGTTTTGAGTTTCCAAAATGAGAGGGCAAATGTTTGAACTCTGATTATAAGTATCAGAAAACAGAAATCTACTATAGGATGTACCTTGCCAAAGTATGTTTTAAAATGTTCTAAAATGCTCTCTGTTGTGCTGAGCTGAGTTGTTATTTCCCAGTTGTAAGCCTGAGGGCTACAGTTACTAATGAGGTAGTGTCAGGTGTGCCTGCTGTTATGCTATACACACAGAATTGTATAGGCCTGTGGTTTTGTGGTGTCTTTACACACACTCCAAATGCTCATCATCTTTAGATGACGACCACTAGCATCAAATGACCCCAGTCCGTGTTCAACACAACACCGTTCTGTTCAACTGTGTGAAGACTGGATGTGTTCATCTCTTCTGTTCTTTTTTTAATGGCCTCATTCTTTGTTGCCCACATATCACAAAAGGCAGTTGTAATATAAAAGCAGTATTATGCATTAACATTTGTGTTAATGTTGAGTGCTACAAAATAAGCAGACAACATTCTGGGCCTTAAAACACAGGTAAGGCTTCCTATCTGTATGCATTTGTTTTATGCAGACAAAACAAGTCTGGTATTTTACCACTGCGATAAGCAAAACAGCAATGAATTTACAAAATGAATCAGGACAGGTCAACATATTCAGAGATGATGCATTTTTGTACATTATATTATTTGTTAATTAATAAATTGTGAATTATTACATTATTAATTTGAGGTGCAGGTTTGTGTCCGGTCAGCCTTTCTCTCCACTGTGAAGGAAGCTTTATTGAACCATTCATCATGGCAGAGATATTATGTTGCTTCAAGATTTGATGCTCATTCAGTGTAGGGAACACAGCTGTCTGTCTGTATCAGCCCCCTGTATCCATTTCAAACTTCAAAACAGCTACACCAAAATATATATTTTCCAAGCTTCAACGGAGGAGATAGCAGGTCACCCTTCATTTGTTTAACTGTATTGAGGGGCCAGTCACATTTCAGTCACATGTCACATTTCCATACTTATACTGTGCAATAAAAAATACAATATCTACTAATGTTTATTAGTTAGTTAGTCTATATCCTCGATGTTTCACTTCCGGAATTGCTCCGGTGCTACAGGAAATTCCGCCGGATTTATGAGGACTATGGTTAACTGCTACTGAGATCTCTGCATGGTAAATTGAGATAGCTATACTATCTGTCCAATCTGAGTTTTCTCTCCCATGACTAAAACAACTTTTGAACATACAAAAGTTCCATTAAAAAGAGTTCCTTCCCGAGGGTATTTTGCAGCGGATCTGTGCAGTGCTTAGCGCCGCCCAAGATGATTGTGATTGGTTTAAAGAAACAGAGCATGTTTTTCTCCCATCCCAGAATGCTGTGTGGACTAGCAGCATGTGGAGGAAGGTCTGGCAAAGTGAGACTAATAGTTAGTATACAATAATTGAATTGACTTTACTAGTAAAGGTGCACAGACAAACACCAAATTAAAGTTAAAAATTGTTTTTGTGTTCTAAATCATAGCACCAACCACCATCCTGTTTTTGTGCTGTGTATTTCCATTGTATATTGCATTATGGGACACTTAAAAATGTAACATATTTTAATATGCATACTGGTATTTTCAGGGTTCATCCTTGAAAATGCAACAAGTAACATACAAGATGCTAACAAGAGACTTACGACACGTTATGCCGTAAACTGTTTAAATCTGAGCCTGTGCGACTCAAATCTGTCCTTGACTTACATTGGGGAGTGACAGTGCCTTCTGGTTTTTCCACCTACTGGTTTCCGAGCCTGTCCAGATGTCGTGCAAACCTATCAACGGCTACCCACGTTGACAGATTTTAACATTTTACTGGCCTTTGCATTTCGCACCTCAATATAAACTGTACTGAACTGAGCACTACATTACTACAACATTGTACCATGGGAAAAATGTGTTTTGAAAGAAATTAGGATGATCCTTGTCGCGCTGGATTTGAACCCTCCTCAGCAAAAATAACAACATTCACGTTAATCACCAGGACATTACTTTGCTTTTTTTCAGTCGTAGGCCATGAATCACTGTTTATCTGACTACTCAAAAACAACCGGTTACCTTGATTTAAGCTTAAAAACATAACTATATCTTGCCCTATAACCTTCTGCTACACCTCTGCGCTATCCGTGTGCAAGGACTTGTCATAAATTATACCAGGCAGCACGGATTCTGAAACAATGGGTCTAAAACAACTAGTTACCTGGGCTGGAAACGCGTGATCTCGAGGCTCTCAAACAGCTACAATAAGTTCCTTGGATTTATGAAAAGAAGCAATATTTCTATTGACATTGCTCAAATGACTACATCTACGTTTCCAAAGTTATACAACGCCATGTTTACAAACGAAGACAAGTGGAAAAAAAATATTTGACCAATTAAGGAACCCCCGTTTTTCATTTTATGACATTAAGCCCTGCCACGTTCGCAAATATTTCCATACACCGTCTTCCAACCTCATTTATCTTGCAATCACGTAAGCACACGGAGCTTGTTCTGAATTGGTCAGTGCACTCTTAAGACGAGTATTGAAAATAACATTTACATTTCATCTTACACCAATTTCAAAACTGATTTTCTGATACCGGGTGCATGTGACACAATATAACCTATAGGCTACAACAAAAACTTGGTAGGAGAAGGTTATAGGGCACAATATAGCCTAAATCAAGGTAACCTGTTGTTTTGAAGTACGCAGCTAAACAGATTCATGGCTTACAACTGAGAAATAAAACAAAGTAAGGTTAACGTGATTATTGATAGTGTAGTGGATAGCGAAGTGGTCTTGAATGTCGTTATTTTGGCTAAGGAGGGTTCACAATATAAAGGCTATTTTTCAGGCAGGAACCTGTGCACTGTCAGAGTCTTCTGGGTTAAAATGGAATTACAAGTTGTTGTTACTGTCTCAGATTTTGATCAAACCTTGTATATATCAAGATTGTGTCCTAAAACCAAGGCCTGTAAAATATTTCTGTTCAAACCCAATGTCTTCATGTTTTCAGCCCTTGAAATTACTTTAGTTTTACAGCCTAAAAATCAAATTATATGGGATGCAATATCTGGACACTAATATAATGGAAGGTATTATTCAGGTTAGAGAGAGACAGGTTAGAGAGAGAGAGGCAGCCCAAACTTTATAGGGTGGAAGACAAACATGTCAAAATGACTAAACCAAAAAAATTGTACAGCATACCCTAGATTTGGAAAAAAGTGTGAGAAGACTGACATTAAGGTTAACGTAAACTTTAAGTAAAATCTAACACGGTGCAGTTGTTTTCCTGGATTTAGTGTGATTTGACACAGAATGACCCAGCTGCATGTCATTTGGCTCAAATCATCCCACTTACATTGACTCAGGCAGGTTAGATAGCAAGCAAAGTTTACTTAGACAGTGATACATTTTGAAAATAAAACTTGTGATTTGCTTAAATATCTGATCCTTCTGCTATTACGAAACACAATTCTGGCTGTATAGCATTGTCTTTTAATGTGACAAAAACACTAAATAATAATTTTGACTTTGTATTGGTATGTAATTTACGGTGGTGTAATGTGCTAGAAAAAGCTTTAAAATGGACCTTGAAAGTACTTGAAAAGTGCTTGAATTTGACCTTGAAAAAGGTGTAAGAACCCTGTATTTTTATCCCTCATGTTAACATACTACACACAATAAATGATTAGAATAGACAGCATTTTAAAGCAGACATTATGGGATGTCATTTATAGGAATCCATATAATTTTTATAATCCATTTTCCCTCAACAAAATAACTCGATAACTCGATGAAAGGTAAATCAGTATTCTTATATTTCGTTTTAAACACAAATATACAGATCGAAAATAGTCAATAACTGCAACTTAAAAAAGAATGGTGCACTTGGTGTTACAGCTTTGGAGAACGTTGCTAATCTAATTAACTTTTCTGTAGCAACAATATTTTGATCATTAATAATAATAATTATTTTATAATTAAGGAAACCTTGATTGTGTACAAACTCTTTTTTAAACTTCTATTTTTCTGAGGATCCCAATAGATTTATTGACCTTATTGCAAGCAAAACCAACTTGTTCTCTCCAAGAGAGTTTATCATCAATCAGAATAACAAATTGATGTTATTGTAGGAAAACAACACTAATGATCACTGCATTCCATTCAGAAGTTGTAGTTCCATGGTCCTGGGGCCTGTTGCATGAAACCAGGATAAGGGATTAAGCGGGATATTCAAGTTATCCTGGATGAATTTAGCATTGACTTGGTTGCACAAAACCAGGTTGAATTAATCCCAGCCAAGTAACCATGGAGATTTATTATTTGGGGCTAGCTTGTTCAAGAGCAGGCTAACAGCCAGGCTAAGATTAATCCTGGAGTCTCATATGTTAAATCAGCTGCCGCTCTGATCCGAGATAAACGTGTTTACGTTATTCCGTTGTCTTCTGCATGTTTTCTGATTTATTTTTATTAACATGCATTATTTGTCACTATTGTTGTCATGAGTTTGATTTTAAACCCATACTATTGCAGTTGTTTAGATGGTTAGAAATGGTTGCACTGGCACCCAGATGTGGAGTGGCAATCGGGAGAATCAGAACTTTCCGGTGGGACGGTAGTGTTTCGAGGCTGCCCGGTGTGCGGCCGCTGCCTGCCGGTAGACCTGTGCATCGCGTCAGTGTCCACGCTCTCTGTAGAAGTAGAGATGAGCAGCGTCCGTGGGCTGTGCAGCTTCAGGTTTATAAAGGAGATTAAGTGGGACAATGCAGCGATATTCTCAGATAATAAGGGCAGACTGGTCAGAGACCATTACAGTCATGATTTCATTTTCTTGTTGCTTGTCCTTATAAAAGGACAGTTTGTGTTACTCCTTAATATGTAGGCCTAATGTTTTTCATTATAGCTTATTTTGTTTTCATAACCTTCTCAATAAGTCTCACATCACTGGACCAATAACATGGCCTATATACGTATATAGTGTAGTGTACATTCATCACACGGGAACACCACAATGCTTCCTAATCTTTTTATTTTGGTGCTGTCACTTGTCAGAAGAATAAAAAAACATGAATATTGTTTTACGTATATGCTCACAGCATGTATTGAAGTCACCTACTTCTTTTTCTAGTTTTTGTCTCTTTCTGATCGTTCTGTATGAACATTAATTGTACAAAGATATTTAGAATTAGACATAGCTTATAGAGATTTGTGCATGTGGTTGTAAAACATGGTCATGCGTTGTGAATAAGGGTTAAAAATTAAGCCTATAGTCCTTATAGGGTACATTTCCCGAGAACCATTAATTCCCTCTGTTCACTTTTAAGGCAAAGTAGGCTAAATAATAATACATTTTATTTATATTGTGCATTACATGGTAGGCTACTCAACAACACTTTACAGTAAAACAAGCACATTTATCACATAAAAACAGAAACATGAAACTAGCATATTTAAAGCAATTAAAACACAGTGTAGTCTACAACTTTGTAAAAAAAAGTAGAGTGACCAGTAGGCTAAGTAGATATTTTTACATCCTTACACGGCCGGTCCACTATAGTCTGGTGAGCTTTTTGTCTCCGTTTGATAACAGCCGTATTTCCCTTTCTGCATATTACGGTATATGCTTCACCTCCTCCTTACTTTCCATTAGAAGCTGCCGCTCATTGAGTGAAACATATGCCGGGTGCGTCGTCCTCATTTCTGCATCAGTAAACCTGTGATCGATACCGTGGTCTATTTAAGAAATCTGTGAACGTGCACATATCCCAGCTATCTACACCTGGCTTGACATAGCTTCACCTGTTCATCCTGGCTCGGCAAACGTGCAACTGATGAAGCTGCGATGAGCGGATCACACTAAGTCAAGCTGTGCTTTTTCACATATCCTGGATATCTTTATTCTACTTTCGTGCAGGCCCCTGGTATTGTGTATGCTGGCTCACAAGCATGGCTTACTGGGACACTTGAATGTAACAAGCCCTCATTAATGTTATTGGTTACACCTGTGCTTTTCCTGCTCTAACAAAGTCACAATCTTCCGTGCAAAAAGAAAAAGGTTTTAGGACATAGAAAGCACCTTGATGCATCCTTCCAGCAGTCTGTATTATGATGCTTCCCTCTTATTTTTAAGCAGTTTGTTGGCTGTCTTGGTAAGACCAGAAGAGTGAAATATATTCAGAAGTAGCATTTTGATGAAATACGAATCACCTCTGTGTTTATGAAAGTAGTAAACGTCCATCATATCTGTACAGTTGTACTATCATTATATAATTGTCTAAATTTGTTTTAATTTAGTTCAGTGCTACAAGTTTTTATGCATGTTGCCTCTTAACTGCATGTTTAATTTCCTGATTAAAATCAAGTGAAGTTATTTTTAACTTCAGGCTTCTTTAATCAAAGTCCAATTAATTTTGGAAAAAATCCTGTTGCAATAGTAAATGAGCCGCAACAATGATAGGCCCGTTAAATATACTTTAACAGAGTTAAGATGATCTCCTGCAGCGGAACAGGAAAAATATTGAGCCATATGATATAACTCTCCTCTACACGCAGGCGTATTTGATGTGCCAATAATAATAACACACAAACGAATTTGTTCTTTGCAACTTTAGGCAGTATTTCCATCTTTTCACAGTATGGCGGAAAGAAATTATTATAAAATGAAGTAATATAACCACTCTGCTGCTGTTTACCTTACATCTATTTCGATTTCTGTCTGATTGGGTTGTGTTCTTCTCTGTTTAACTGAATGCCTGCCGGGGTTGTGGTCTCCTAAGTGCTTGGTAAGCATAAGATAATTTCAGATTTTGTGTGTGTGTGTGTGTGTGTGTGTGTGTGTGTGTGTGTGTGTGTGTGTGTGTGTGTGTGTGTGTGTGTAGTACAAGAAAGGTCAGGAGCAGCCGAAAGGTCCAGAAGTGGAAGTAGCCAAGATGGAGAAGCTCCTAAGTCTGCTAAGGGAACCAGGACAAAGCACAAATTAATGCAGCAACCGAGTCTCCCCAACAGGGCAACATGGTACAATCTTTTATTCTCTTTAATGAAAGAAAACAAATATGTCTTCTACTCAGTGTTTGCAACAATAAACAGCATCAACATAACAAGAAAGCTGTTCATATGTTTATTAAAAATGTTTTCGTCTGATCTCTCTTAAACATGCAATATGTAATTTTCTCTTTATTAAACCATGAACATGGACTTTTGATGTTTTCCAAGTTGCGTGGGACCATGGAAGTTGTTGTTAACCACCATTACCAATTAAAATGCATCTCTTAACGGACGAGTTAATCTATTTATAACTTTTACTCGTTACGTTCATCAAATGTTTATTCATGTTATGGCATCCCAATGAAATAGCCAAAGTTTTTCCCACATAATTACTTAAATTCTGTTTGTGTTGGTTGCTGACCGGCTAGTGAGCAAGCAAGTTAACATTAGCCAGCAGCTAAAACCATAATATCACAGTATAATTTACATGTCTCTGTCCCTTCTTGGTTTGTTTTTATTTAGCACCGAGGAAAAGAGGTTTGATGTTCTCCCACCGCTGAGAGACTTTCCTCACCGGTTGTGGAGGGGTTGGGCACGTCTCAATTTAATATGGTCTGTTCCCCAATGGATCATTAGACTTTCTGTTATTGCCGTTAGCACTGGGGTTTGTGCTGGCTGGGTTCAGCAGTGGTTAAATTGGGCCAGGGTGCAAAATTTATTTTTGCAGGATGGTACGGGAAGACTCATGTAAATGTAAATTGCCAACCTTCAATTAGGAGGCAACCACTCTATCACTAAGCCACAGCCGCCCCATGAATGGGAACTCATTCCTAAATGGTTAGGGCTTGTTGCCTGCTCTAGTTGGGTTGGTTAGGTTTAGGCAAGAGGAGTGGGATTGGTTATAGTTAGGGTAAGAATATCAGGCGGGCCAATCAG
>JABXJD010002649.1:0-47444 GCA_013375575.1 Percina caprodes | reverse complement strand
AAAAATTATGTATCTATAATTCCATTTAACCATACATTTGCATTGTTGATTTTTTATAAAAATGTACTTCATGTTTAAAAAATTTTGATTATATATAGCAAATAAAGAAGTAGCTGATTTTTGAAATAGAAAAGAAATAGTAACAATGTGTCCCAAACAGGATGGACTGTAAGATAGTATAAAGAGCAGGATTCCACTGACAATCTGAGAAAAGTGAAATAAGAAGTGCATCTCACAGCATTGAGGCCACATAGCTGATAGCAGGCCATGGTTATGATAATGGTGATGAGCTGCCAGCGAACAGCTGGGCTCCTCAGCAGCTGTAACACAGAGGCAGTGTGTAGGTTGTCCTGAGCCCGAGCCTCTGTGTGGACCTCCTCCAGCTCCTGGGACACATCTTTCTTTCCCAAAAGCCTCTGAAAGGCTGACACACACATACACACAGTGTTAAAAATTATCCATGAATAAAAACAGCCATCATGCCCAGATCAAAGAAGTTGATGATTTATTCCACAGCAAATGAAGACATCCTTATAAATGGATGAAATAGTTAAAAACTGGACACTCAGACTGTTTAATCTGAATTCTAACCATTAATTATGCCACTTTGACTCTTTTGGCCTTCATAGATTGAGTATTACAGACAATGCAGTCTTGCAGCACACAGGTTGTACAGGTAAAAGCCAGTAAATTAGAATATTTTGAAAAACTTGATTTATTTCAGTAATTGCATTCAAAAGGTGTAACTTGTACATTATATTTATTCATTGCACACAGACTGATGCATTCAAATGTTTATTTCATTTAATTTTGATGATTTGAAGTGGCAACAAATGAAAATCCAAAATTCCGTGTGTCACAAAATTAGAATATTGTGTAAGGGTTAAATTTTGAAGACACCTGGTGCCACAAAGTAATCAGCTGATTAACTCAAAACACCTGCAAAGGGCTTTAAATGGTCTCTCAGTCCAGTTCTGAAGCCTACACAAACATGGGGAAGACTTCAGATTTGACAGCTGTCCAAAAGGCGACCATCGACACATTGCACAAGGAGGGAAAGACACAAAAGGTTATTGCTGAAGAGGCTGGCTGTTCTCAGAGCTCTGTGTCCAAACACATTAATAGAGAGGCAAAGGGAAGGAAAAACTGTGGTCAGAAAAAGTGTACAAGCGATAGGGATCACCGCGCCCTAGTCAAGATTGTGAAAAAAGATTCACAAGGAGTGGACAGCTGCTGGAGTCAGTGCTTCAAGATCCACCACCAAGAGACGCTTGAAAGACATGGGTTTCAACTGCCGCATACCTCGTGTCAAGCCACTGTTGACCAAGAAACAGCGCGAAAAGCGTCTCACCTGGGCTAAGGAAAAAGAGCTGGACTGCTGCTGAGTGGTCCAAAGTCATGTTTTCTGACGAAAGCAAATTTTGCATTTCCTTTGGAAATCGAGGTCCCAGAGTCTGGAGGAAGACAGGAGAGGCACAGGATCCACGTTGCCTGAAGTTTAGTGTAAAGTTTCCACCATCAGTGATGGTTTGGGGTGCCATGTCATCTGCTGGTGTCGGTCCACTCTGTTTCCTGAGATCCAGGGTCAACGCAGCCGTCTACCAGCAAGTTTTAGAGCACTTCATGCTTCCTGCTGCTGACCTGCTCTATGGAGATGGAGATTTCAGGTTCCAACAGGACTTGGCGCCTGCACACAGCGCAAAATCTACCCGTGCCTGGTTTACGGACCATGGTATTTCTGTTCTAAATTGGCCAGCCAACTCCCCTGACCTTAGCCCCATAGAAAATCTGTGGGGTATTGTGAAAAGGAAGATGCAGAATGCCAGACCCAAAACGCAGAAGAGTTGAAGGCCACTATCAGAGCAACCTGGGCTCTCATAACACCTGAGCAGTGCCAGAAACTCATCGACTCCATGCCACGCCGCATTAATGCAGTAATTGAGGCAAAAGGAGCTCCAACCAAGTATTGAGTATTGTACATGCTCATATTTTTCATTTTCTTACTTTTCAGTTGGCCAACATTTCTAAAAACTCCCTTTTTTGTATTAGCCTTAAGTAATATTCTAATTTTGTGACACACGGAATTTTGGATTTTCATTTGTTGCCACTTCAAATCATCAAAATTAAATGAAATAAACATTTGAATGCATCAGTCTGTGTGCAATGAATAAATATAATGTACAAGTTACACCTTTTGAATGCAATTACTGAAATAAATCAAGTTTTTCAAAATATTCTAATTTACTGGCTTTTACCTGTATGTGATCGATATGGATATTAATAATGGAGTCTGACTACTCAAGGTGGAGAATTTTTGTGGAAAACAGAATCAGCAGACTAATTTATTTCAATTCATGGCTTTTTTATTTACATGCTTTTATGTGTTTACTATTTAAACGAATCACTCAGCAATTTTTTTCAAATGTTCTGTGTGAGTTAACCAAAAGGGACTAACGACAAATGATTTGAGTCATTGATAGTTATTTTTATATTGTGACTTCTTTTCTTTTTTTTCTTTTTTTTTTTACAAATAAAGAATTGGTTTTGCAATTGTTTGAGGATGGAAATGCATTCGTACATTTGTTAGGCCTCAGGGATACACACTATGCATGTTGATGAGAATAATGAACATAAACTTAACTGATCTTAAAGTGATGTATAGTGATCTATAATATAAAGATTGACATCAGTTGGAGCTAGGGACTGAGAGCCAGGGAAAATACTGGAAGCTGTTGAGAAACGGACAATGCATTATTGTTTAGGTCTTCTTATGGGACTTGTTGGCTAGAATAAAGCCACTCTCACCCTTTAAATTACAACACAAATGCCTCCACATTAACCCTTTCAGACCCTCTTTAAATATTGAACTCTTGTTTCAATACGTTTCATTTATTTGTTTCAGCCAGGACCACAACAGCGACATGGAGTGGAGCCCCACTGTCTTCCTGCAGGGAAAATAAAGTAGAATGCCTCTGTGGGTACAATGCCACGGTTAATTCAGAATGACAGTTCCAGTCATTCTGAATTAAAGCAGGTTTCCACAGTTTCTATCAGCAGGGAGAGACAAATGAATGTTCACTTAGCTACTCATCTGGATGATGATGTTATTATTCTGGAATCAGAAGATCATTTTGGCATTATGTGTTGTTTTTTTCTTCTTTTCTGCCCTTTCCCTTAATTTCTTTTGTTTTTTAAAATCACTGTAGATTCTTTCAATAATGGGTTTAATACATCTAGCATTGTACTTAGGTGCTGGTAAAGTAGATCAAATAGCAATGCATTCTAATTGACGGGTTTGTAGGATATAGTCCACACTAAAACGTATGATATAATACGAAAATTAGAAGATCGTTGGCTGGTCCCGTGACATCGGCTCCAGAGTGGCAGTTTCTAGCTATTTATGCCGCTACAGACCTTTCCGTCACGGCTCGTCCTATCAGCGGCAGTTAGATGCGTTTAGGCGCTACAGAGCTCTGCACCACCAGCAACGGTGCTCCGCATGATGCTCCGTCAGGTCAGTGGTAGTTGGTGGTTCAGTTACCCAAGAAAAGCTGACTATGAGCCGGGTACAGAGCATAGCAAGCTGCCGGTCATTTCAGCGGAGATTACGGTTAAGTTTAGGTAAGAACAAGTAAGCGTTATGCAGAAAGTTACGTTTTAGGCACGAAACAACTAGTTAAATTTAGGAAACATATTGTGGTTTGTATTAAAACACTCCCAAGGGACAAGCATTTCCTGGGTGAAAGTCTTTAGTTTTCCCCAGGAAGCAAACTCAGCTCCTTGGTTGAAAGTCCTGTAACGCCCACCCACAACTCACCCCGACTTCTTCCCTTTGGGTTAGCCACATTCTTATTCAGCAGCAGTCAATGTGGTGCTTACAGCAAAAACAACAACTTGGAAATCATACGAATTACACCGCTAATCTATTCGTAGCTTTTCGAATATATGGTTCATATGAACAGGCTGAAAATAAATATAGGCTATATGTAGACAATTGTAAAACAAAACCACTTCTAGTTATGTGTAAAAATAAGAGTTTCAATTAATTTGTACTATTGTACCAGGTAGGTACAAATGTGCTTGCTCTGCACTCGCACATTGTTGAGGAATTATGTTACAGTACGTGATTTATGTTACTCTTTAACATTGGTTATTTACTTGCTGTAGATGCAGAACATACATTCCTAATACTTTGGTACAATGATTAAAATATAGAATATGAAATAGTGGGACATTCAGTTACAGTACACTTGTAAATTTCAATCTGGCAGTGGTTGTTGGGGTCTCAAAATAGTAAACATATATATATATATTTTTATTACAAACCGTTAATGTGTCATGCCATCTTATGCCAGAGTCCTCTGATAATGATCAGTAGTGGTACGGTTCTATCATGCCTGCCTCCTTGTATTGGAGGTGCAAAATTATGGCAAGAAACTATAAGATCCCCTTAATAAGTTGCTGAAGACAGAAGGCGTAAATTAGTTCAGGAAGAGATAACACACACACGCTGTACAAATGCTGTAGCATGCCATCCAGGAGTCCTTAGACTAGGCTTTAGTTTGTGAGGTCTGCCACATGTGTGGTCACCGTTGTGCGCCATTACACTCCCACATTAAAATGACCTTTAGTCCCTGTCGGTGTATAGGGAGTTGCTATTTTGGGTCATGTCCTCAGCCTGTACCCACCTTGAATTCACATAACACCAGGGGATTCACCTTTACAGGAGAAAGAATTAAAGTGAGTTAAGAGGATTCTTCCCTCCTCCAGTCCATCACATTTCAACAACCTTCATCTGTCCAAGCTGCAAATGATTGCCAGAAACCTGGTTAGCTCTGCACACCCACATATACATTGTGTGTGTATTTCAGTTTTGTCTCCCTGCCTTTTAAAAAGGAAATGAGAAAATATATACGCAAAAATCCCTGTTTACCGTTTGTATGGAAAGCACAGGGCATAGCAGCTGCTAGACCGCAGCGCTGTAAGATGACGTAGCATTAAGAGCGACAACGTTAGCGATTAGTATTAAAGACCTAAAATCAGAAGGATGGTTTGGGTGGTGGACAACACAAGACTTTCACCCAGCACACTGAGGTACGTGTCCCTGTTCTTGTCCTGCGTGTCACTGATGTTGGGCCCATCAGTAAGGGTAAACCTGATTTTAACCAAATAGAAAACAGCAGTAAGTTTAGATAAGTTTAAACTGATCTACGAGGGACAAAGAAACACATGCAGCTACAGACAAATGGCGTTTATCCACTGCATAGTATCTACTCAAATCGCCTCAACAGAGACATGTCTGCTACATGTCTGTCTGCTGTTTTTGCTTTGTTGTAGTTTGTAAAAAGGTATATAGGTTTTGATGAGTGAATAATTATTCATTGGCCATTGATAATTTTGAAGTTAAATTAATTCTACTATACTTTAAATAGCAGTTGTGGTGATAATTTTTTGTATTTGTTGTAATAATGGATGAACACATCAGTGCTCAAATTCCACTTTCTTTTGTTCCCTTTAGAGATACAAGATAAATTAATCCAATTAATTAAGATCTGTATTTTAAAGAAAACCACAGTTCAAGATTGGTCCCTGATTCCCGTTTTGATTGTTTGTCAATTTGGTGAAGTTATACATACCCATATTCATAACTTTAATAATATTGACTAAACATATTTGATAATTTGCCAATAATTGAATCGGTACTCCTACCAATTCCCAACCAAATGTAATATTTATTTTAACCCCATCCACAATCTTTTTCTAAACCTAACTGTCCCGTTCTTGTGCCGCATGTCATTTAAACAACATGCTTGGTCGAGACTCTTGGCGTCACTTTTTGATGTCCTGGGTCGGAACGTACATTTAACTGACCTTCAGCACAAGATCGGGACCGTTAGGGTTAGGAAAAGATCGTGGATGGGGTTACAAAAAGTATATTTCAGTAGCATTTTTATGTCTTAATGGTACCTGAGTAGAAGTACAAGAAGCAACATACCCCCAGCAGTACCACCAATATCAACATGGCTAACTTCTCCAACAGAGGCAGCCAACCTCCTATGCATAGTATAATCTTCTCCCACATAACATACTCAAGCTGGACACAAGTAAAACACTTGACTGAAATGCCAATGGCTATCACCCCTGCCACAAAGGAATAATTGATTTAATTTAATAATTTTAAATGTTTTTCAGATGCTTGCCTCAGGCAACAAGGGCAACTGCCAGAGAGGTCTGTGTTGTTCAATATCAATGTAGCAAGTGTGGGCAAAAAGTCTTCTTATTCGGAGCCATCCACTACTGGAATAATCTCTCTATTAATTCCCTAACCTTTAACCATAAACTTAAGAGATGGCTGAAAGCAAACCAAACTTCATGAATTATCATACTACCTGCAGCGGGAGCACTGTGAGAGTCATGTTTTTCGACTTCTCCAGTGCTTTTAACACCATCCAGCCTTCGCTGCTCAGAGTGAAGATGGAGAGTGCCGGAGTGGACCAACACCTGGCTGCATGGACTACGAACTACCTTACCAACAGACCACAGTATGTGAGGCTCCATCACTGTGTGTCTGATGTGGTGCTCTGCAGCACAGGTGCCCCTCAGGGTACGGTGCTCTCCCCCTTCCTCTTCACCCTCTACACCTCAGACTACACACACAACACCACCCACTGCCACATCCAGAAGTTCTCCGATGACACAGCCGTTGTTGGTTGTGTTTGAGGGGAACGATCTGGAATATAGGTCGATTATCAAGGACTTTGTCAGCTGGTGTGAGCTCAACCAGCTTCAGCTTAACACCAGCAAGACAAAGGAGATGATTGTCGACTTCAGGAGGAAAACATTCCATTTCTTACCGGTGAGCATCCAGGGATCGGACATTGAGGTAGTGGAGAGCTACAGATTCCTGGGTGTTCACCTAAACAATAAACTGAACTGGACTGATAATACCAATGCACTCTACAAGAAGGGCCAGAGTCGCCTCCATCTCCTGAGGAGACTCAGGTCCTTTGGAGTGTGTAGGACCCTCCTCAGGACTTTTTATGACTCTGTGGTGGCCTCTGCCATCCTGTATGCTGTGGTCTGCTGGAGGGGGGGCAGCTCGGACCGGGACAGGAGCAGACTTAATAGACTGATCAGGAGAGCGAGCTCTGTCCTGGACTGTCCTCTGGACCCATAGAGAAAGTAGGGGAGAGAAGGATGTTAGCCAAGCTGACATCCATCATGGACAACACCTCTCACCCCTACATGACACTGTGGGGTCCCTGAGCAGCTCCTTCAGCAGCAGACTGATACACCCACGGTGTAAGAAGGAGAGGTACCGCAGGCCTTCATCCCGGCCGCTGTCAGGCTCTACAACACCTGCACTACCTGACGATGTTGTAGTTTCTGTTACTGTGTTTCTTTTACCTCGCACACTCTAGATATCTTCTAGAGTACTTACTTGTTCAATATTATTTATGGTTACCTATTTTTGCTATACTATTTTAATTACATATTCAATTTAATTTAACGTCACTCACTCTGCAATATTGTTCTACTGCACTTTACGCAACCTTTACTTGATGTCACTACATTTACCGGCTGCTCACTGTCTGCTGTTTGCTTGCTTTTTGTATGTTTATTTGTGTGTTTGTTTGTTGTTGTTTTTTGTTTTTATTGCTGCTTTTACTGTAGAAAATGCTGACAAGTAAATTTCCCGCTGTGGGATGAATAAAGTATTATCTAATCTAATCTAATCTAAACCCGGCACTGCCTTTATTTCATTGCATATAAAATCTACTTGTAATGCATTTATGTATTTTGTTATTTTGTATTGTACTATAGTATTTACCATTAGGCCAATGGTAATAACCCACAAAGGGACAACAGATGAAAAATAGCTTGTTACCTTACTCTGGCACATTTTCATTGAGGTGAAAACTTAAATGTTGAATAATGTGCATTAAAGTGATTTTTGTCATAATTTAATTTGGTGTATGCTGTACCAACATTTCCTCTAAAAGGGGACATCTGTGGCGTAATCATCATCATGTCATCTTATTGTTTCTATGAGATATTCTTAATACCTTATTATATTCCAATGAATGAGAAAGATGTGTCTCACATGCTGTACAGTACATGAGCACTATGAGAACTATGTTCAAATGTCATAAAATCAAATCAAATGTTTACCTTTTTTAATGTTTTAGAATTAGTTACTATGTATGACTGTATTTTGGATGCATTAGACACATTTTGGCATTGCATGAAAGTTACAGTACAGTAGTAAGACCAGAGAAGGAACATAGAAGCACTTTTCCAGTGATGACTAGGTGTTACTGCGCAGCCTCCAACTGAGCTTGACGGCGTAGTTGTGACGTGGGCAACGTGTCTGAAAGTTGTAAGTCTTCTGGTAGCTGTGCCAAGAGAAATATCAATCGTTCCCAATCAGCAGAGACGGAGAGCGTAGGTATATGTTAGGAAATAACACACATTATTTATAAATTCCTGCTAACTAACATGCTAGTTAACATTAGTAATTAAACCTAAACAGTTGATGTACTGTAAGTTGAAACAGTCTGCGTGCTTCTCCTGGCAATACAGTGATTTGTCAACTATGCGACAGCAAGTCACGTGGTTATGGCACAAATGTTAGCCTATTTTTACAAAAACGTCTGCTACGGAGCCATAACGTGAGGTACAAGATAGTGTTTCTTTAGAAAAACAATGCACAAATAGTCTTGAAACGCTTCAGATGTAAAGTTATTCACTGTCAAAGTGGTGCCAAAATGAATGGCAGTCAGTGGGATGCTAACTGCAGGTGATGGCTTCTTAGCATTTAAATGGTGCCATGGGAGCTACGCTTAGAGAGAAGAGGCTTACCCTCTTGGTCTTGTCTTGTTTAGATTTACTTCTTGTGTTTTCTCACATTTTTTGATTACAAAAGTCAAAAATTGTACTTTAAACCAGAACTTAGTTAAATCTTATAGCAATAAAGCGTAGACCATGAGGTAATGACAACAAAACTGTCACCAATGTTGCTTGGAATGAGTTTTGCAGGAGATGTGAACAGTTTTTTTCACATGTGGCTTCAGTTGTGCCCAGTGTTGTTTAGCAATTAAAAGAGAGTTATTTTTGACTCGTCTGTTATACCGCAATGCTGCAAAGCATATAACATTAAACTGTAATTTAAATTTCTGTAAAAGCATTAAATACCTTTTTACAAAAGCAATTTAATTTTCAAAAGATAAGAAATTGCTTGTTTTACATGTATTATGTAATATAAATAAATGAGGTGGCTATACTCTGAGGCTGAGGACTGAGCCTGTAATTTTATGTTTTACACTTTGTATGTAAGCAGAACATTTTGTGTTTAAACATATGAATTCATCAAGTCAGCTTTGCATTACGATGAAGTTTGAACCAAACTTCAAAAGCAGTCATTTATAATGTACGGATATAGACATGAAAGAGTTCAAACGTCCACCAAAGTCATATCTGATGTCATCTTTATTTTACAAGCTTTATTAACACATGCCGTTTGAGCTATGCCTCTGCCCCATGGTGTTCCTTCTCATGTCATTTTAATATTAATCTAGATCATATAAAGTTACTCCAATAAAGTCTTTGAAGTCTAAAACTATTGGTTGGGTGAGATGATGATATGTGGAGAGTACATACCTAAATCATTTCACACAAGCTACAGAGACATGTAATTATTTTGACTGACACATTCTTGAGTTATCAGACTTCTTATTCTTTAAGCAGACTGTAAGAACTGTATTGAGCTATAACACATGTACAGCTTGTTGGTCCTTCAATATCTGCTCATGGACGCTAAAGTATGGTTACACTAAAATAATTTGGTTTGGGAAAGATTGTTTCGATGGCATATGAAACATGGGGAAGGTATTGTTGAAGATAAAGCAGATCCAATCTGTTTTGCTTAATAAAAGCTATTGCATAAGAGTGGCAGGTGATTTCAAAGCATTTCTAAATAATGGATATTATAAAACATTAATGTATGACTTTTAGTGATGATATAATGATTTTATAGGATGAGGACATGAAGCAAATAAACTGCTTTAAAGCAATGTCCAAGAGGAAAAGGAATACTGATTGCAATGTCCATATGGGAACCTGACTATTCTTTAAGAGTTTTGTACATTGAAGCTGTGTTGTAGAACTAAGCTAAAGCAATCGTAAAATACTGTAAAAGCCACAAATCTCAGCAATGGGAAAAGTAATCAATGAGTCTGCAATCTTGGTAAACAGCTCTATCAATCCCTTACAGATACAGTATACTCTGGTAATTTGTGCAATGGTACAGTGACATTCTTACCCTTGTAGAATGATTTTTCAAGCTTCACAAGTGTGTGGATGTGATTGTTACAGACCAGAAAGGTCTTAAAACAATCATTGCAATGTATTTAAGACATGAAAGCCTAGTGCGGCAGCATTCTGCAGATGTACTTTAGTGAGACGGATGGCTAATGTGTTTCTGTACTGCATACAATACCTCTTTCTGCTCCAGCCTCATCCCTCCTCTCTATCAGCAGGTAGCGAGGACTCGGGAGGAAAGGCAGCACACACAGCTGCAGCATTGCAGGCAACGCCAGGAAGGAAAACAGGTAGCTCCACCTGGATTCCTGCAGTCAAAACATCCACAAGAGCTACATCAAAGCTTCAGACATGGTATATATGATATGATATCATACTATACAAAAAAATTCATTGATTAAGTCGATGCACATCATATTCTCATTAAGAATTTCTGCAATTAGTAATGACCATTAACATTTCAATGTAACATAACAATGGGTTACATTGTAGAAAATAGGGCATAGTAAATGTTTTTACTTACTTAACGTTTTTACTTACTTACTTCACTATGCCCTAAATTTTTAAGTGGCACCTCCCTCTTGTATTAGAAGTGATTTTGGTCAAGGGCATTTCTGCCTTAATAGATGCAAGGAACTGAAAAAATTTAGTTGTCTTTTTTCCCCACAACTATGTTATGGAGTGAATATAGCCTGCATGGATGCAGGGAAGACAAATAGCCAAAAACAAGTGCATTAGGGTGCTGTTACTCATCTAGGTTGACTCAGTTCCATTTCACATTGATTTATTTCACAAAATGCCTGAGGCTAAATATTTATCAAAGCCTGCTAGATTCATGGAAGCTGGTATTAAACATGGTCGATAAAGCAACAGCAAAGAGCACTTGAGTCCTTGAAAATAACCTTGGATTTTAAATGATCCTCCATTTTCGCAGACAAGACAATTTGCCATGTGTTTACTCAAAAAATGTTCTATTCTAAAATAGGATATCCTATTTGATAGAAAGTATTGACTGTATCAACACAAATCCAAAAGTGTAGTCATCCTTCTGGGCTTATAAACTAAGACGAGTGTGGGAACTTGCCTGTGTTGATGAAGGTCACTGCCATCACACACACACACACACACACACACACACACACACACACACACACACACACACACACACACACAGACACACACAGACATACTGTACGTAAATACCTCATACGAAGCATTGCCCTTAGGAAAGACAACAGGATGCACAGCCCTATCTACTTGGCAGATCTATATGCTTCATGATCTCACTTGAGCAAACGGGAGGGAGACATTTGTTGTTATCCAGAGACAGTGGAAAGAAGCTGCCCTTTGGAGAGAAAATGTCAGCTCTCAATCTGTTGGGGATTGTTTAACTTGAAAAACGTGAAAAAAAAAATGTATTAGACTGTAAAACTTTTAGAAAAAAAAATTTAATTAACTCTTCTTTAACAGATGTGATGTATTTATGAACGGCAAATTCACAAGTTATGTAGCCTGCAGAACTATCACCAAAGAAAATGGCCTGAGGATGAAAAAAGGTCCCTCAGCCTAGAGGTCTTGCATTTCACATGTCTGTACATCCTGCCAGAGTGCACACATGTGAAAACACCTGTGTTGGGGTGGTTGGAGTCTTTGACAGTGCTGCAGGCTCTTCTGTTGATTCTGTGCAAATTGTATGGGCATCCTGGTGATCTTCTTAGCAGTCCTTATCACTCTCTGCAGGCGTTTATGGTTCTTAGTGGTGAATTTCCCATACCACACTGATGTAGCTGGTCAAGATCTCTCTATGATGCAAATGGAGAAGCTGCTGAGAATCTTGGGTGACATGCTAAATCTCTGTCTCCTTAGAAAGTACAGCCGCTGTTGTGCTTTCTGGACCAGCTGGGTGATGTTACATGCCCAGGAGATGGCATGAATGAAAGCTGCTAACCCCCTCCACCTCAGATTCTGCATTGTCAGTGGTTAATGAGGTTGTGTCTCCTTTCTCATGTCCATTATTATCTCCTTGGTCTGGTGATCTGTGTTGAGCGAGAGGTTGTTGTTGTCACACAATGTCATCAGACTGGCCACCTCTTTTCTGCATGCTGTTTCATCACCCCCAGTGATCCGACCAATGACTGGTGGTGTCAGCAAATTTCAGGGTAATTTTGACCTTGTGTGCGGCAATGCAGTCATAGGTGAATAGTGCGAAGAGCATTCGGCTAAGGACATATCCTTGTGTGGTTCCAGCGTTCCTCACCACATTGTTAGAGGTTAGATCCTGACAGATTGCGGTTTCTCAGTAAGAAAGTCTAACAGCCAGCAGTGTGGGTTTCAGGCAAAGATTGTAGCGTTTGTGGGGAGGACTGTATTAAAGAATGAGCTGTAATCGATGAAGAGCATTCTGATGTCTTTGTGTTCCACGGGAGAGGGCTTTGTGCAGAGCTGCAGAGATAGCGTCCTCATTGGATCCTTTAGGGAACTGGGATGATGGTGGTGGTTTTACAGCCGGTTGGGACTGTGGCCTGTGCAAGAGACATGTTAAAGATGGAGGTGAAAACATGAGCCAATTGTGTAGCTCATGTCTTGAGGGCACGCCCAGTGGAATTTATCTGGGCCTACTGCCTTTTGGGGGTTAACTCTTTTGTCTACATCTGCTGATGGGTTAGTGGGTTAGTACATTTTCTGAGTGTATGTATGTAATATGTATTTAATTAATAACCTCTACGGCAGTAGGTAAATATGCTGAAATTAAAAAAATATCACATTTACATGTAACAATAATTAAAAATAAGAAAGGGAAGGAAGAACAGGAACCAGATTGAGTTCATCCTTAACTAGCTGTCTTATGCAACATTGTTGAAGTTTTGAGCTTGACTATCTTTCTCTGCAAGGCCCCTTTATATTTCTTGGATTATGAAAAAAAACTGAAGATGTACGCCTTTTTGCTTCTGACTGATAACACGAGCTTGTCTGCACTGGTGACAGTCCAACTCTTATTTTTGATCCTCTGAGCACTAAATCCTGTGTGAGCTGTGTAAATAAAAGCATGCTGCACTGAGCTGTGGCTCGTCTCATCCCAGCTGGAGATGAGAGTGGGCGTTTAGATTAGACCACTCAAAGGCAGCTACACAGAGTTGAATTCATGTTCTACAAGCTGTGGCGTGATGTCTGGGGTCTGTACGACATACATCTTATAAAAAACAAAAAAAATTTTACCTCTGTTTTGTTTATTTTCTGGTATAATAGAATATAGGCTGCTGATGTTGACTGCACTCACATACTGATTATTTCTATTGACAGGTATGTTAGTCATGTGCCTAAGGTGAAGCCGGGTAACTGAAAGAAATCCAAGGCATTTTGATCTTGATTTGTAGTACTCACAAAAGCAGAATTTATAAATCCAGGATAACCAATAAAGCGAGGCTTGACCTAGTCTAATCTGTGCATCCTGGCTTGGTGCGTTTCACGAAGGCCAAGCTGAGGAGGAGCGACTAGTTTGAGCCAGGCTAAAGTATTCCGGATAGATGCTTTCACGGCTTTCCTTAACAGACCTCAAGGTCAATCACAGATTTATTGATACTAAAATGGAGAATATGCATTGTTCATACTTTATACAGAGTGAGCAGCAGCTTCTTTTGGAAGTATGATAACGAAAAAGAAGAAAAAGAAGCACGGGCGCTGTAATGAAACAGCGAGAGCAGATGATCGTGGATCAACTAAATGCGTAAACAGCCTAAATATATACATTTACTGACCACTGCTCTGAAACTGTCAGAAATCATACCATTCAAGGATTAGGCTACTAATCATTGACACAATTTAACAGTTATACTCTTTGCCTAAAAGTAAGCAGAATATAATGTTACTCAGGAAATTTACCATAAAGATCAATTTTCCACAACACTAGAATATGATGCATAAATACATTGTTTCTCCCTCTCATGGGGTAAAATATAAATTTCCTAAGTCATATTAACTTCCACTGTTCGCTTTTAATGCAAAGTGTACAATCATTCGTGTTTGCAAATGACAAGTGACTCATTGAATGGCAGTAGTTCGTAAATGTATATTTTTAGACTATCATTCAGTTGTGCCACGCTTTTTGTCACTTTTTTCCCCCTTCCTAGTTTCCTTGTTTACATATTATATGCTTAGCTCCCTCGTATATACGGACAAAGAAAAGAAAGACGAAATTGGACTCTAAAATCTAGAAACTATAGATAATTAAGTGATATATATAAACTTTATTTCAGACCCAGGGGTATCCATATCACAATAAACATACAACACAAAATACAAAATACAGAGCCTTCCACAATGTTCAGTGTCTAATATACAGACATGTTCACCGATGGTTCCACAGTCTGAAAGAGAATCTGACAGAACTGCGTACAGGGTTAGCCAAAACAGTGATTATGTCATTTTCTAACTCAGATACCCTACACATAAATCTATACATCAGGTTATGTAAAACAGCAGAGCCGGGGCCTGTTGCACAAAGGTAGAATGAAGATATTCAGTATAACTGAAAAGCTCAGCCTGACTTAGTGTGATCCGCTCATCGCAACTTAATCAGTTGCACGTTTGCCAAGCCAGGATGAGAAGGTGAAGCTATGTCAAGCGAGGTGTAGATAGCTGGGATAAGTGCACGTTCACGGCTTTCTTAAATAGACCACGGTATCGATCACAGATTTACTGATGCAGAAATGGAGAAGACGCATGCGGCATATGTTTCATCGAATGAGCAGCAGCTTCTAATGGAAAGTAACAAGGAGGTGAAGCATATAATATGCAAAAAGGGAAATATGGCTGTTATCAAATGGAGAGAAAAAGCCCACCAGACTATAGCGGACTGACTGAATGTGTAAGGATTTAAAAATATCTACTTAGCCTACAAGTCACTCCACATTTTTACAAAGTTGTAGACTACACTGTGTTTTAAATGCTTTTAATATGCTTATTTCATGGGTTGGTTTTATCTGTTTTTATGTGATAAATGTGCTGGTTTTGCTGTAAAGGGTCTTTTGAGTAGCCTACCATGTACAGCACAATATAAATAAAATGTATTATTTAACCTACTTTGTCTTAAAAATGAGAAGAGGGAATTGATGTTCCCCAGGAAATTTACCTTAATGACTAGGCTTCATTTCAAACCCTTATTCACAACGCAAGAACGTGTTTTACAACCATATGCACAAATTTCTATAAGCTATGTCTAATTCTAAATATCTTTCTACAATTAATGTTCCAATTAATGTAACCATCTAAACAACTGTAATTGTAGGGGTTTAAATCAAACTCATGACAACAATAGTGACGAATAATGCATGTTAATAAAAATAAAGCAGAACACAACGAAATAACTGTTAAACAGAACGGCACAAAAACTAGAAAAAGTGTCCCCAATACACACTGTAAGCATTTACTGTATGTAAAACTGTATTATTCATGTTTTTTTAGTCTTCTAACCGGTGACAGCACCAAAATAAAAAGATTAAGAAGCATTGTGGTCATCCCGTGTGATGAACATACACTACACTATATACGTATACAGGCCAAGTTATTGGTCCAGTGATGTGAGACTTATTGAGAAGGTTATGAAACCAAAGTAAGCTATAATTCCTAATAAAAAAACATTAGGCCTACATATTGAGTAACACAAACTATCCTTTATTAGAGAAGGACAAGCATAAAAAAAATTAAATCATGAATGTATTGGTCTCTGACCAGTCCGCGCTGCTCATCTCTACTTTTACAGAGAGAGTGGACACTGATGAGCACAGGCCTGCCAGCAGGCAGCCAAATGGTGTTGCTAAGAACTTGCAATAACTATTATCACCGGCCCACCGGGAAAAGTCCCAACTCTCCTGATTGCCACTCTGCATCTGGGTGCCAGGGCAACCATTTCTAACCATCTGAACAACTGCATTAGCACACAAGCAGAAGACAACGGAAAACACGTTTATTTTGGATCAGGCGGCAGCTGATTTAACACAAGACTCCAGGATTAATCTTAGCCTGGCTGTTAGCCGCAAAGAATAAATCTCCATGGTTACTGGCTGGGTTTAATTCAACCTGGTTTTGTGCAACCAAGTCAAAGCTAAATTCATCCAGGATAACTTGAATATCCCGGCTTAATCCCTTATCCTGGTTTTGTGCAACAGGCCCCAGGTAGGTACCCCAAAGCTGACAAACACATGGCTTGCACTGGAGCTTCTTGGAGCTCTCAGCAGCAGCCTCATACTGTCATTATACGCCACAATGAGTTTTCTAATGCTGCCTTCACCATAGGTAGGCCGTATACAAACATGTCATGCTAACTGTAAACATGAATGTAAGAGTGATATTCATCAGTTATTTCCACACAGCAAAATATGTCAAAACCAAAATCCCTTATCTTGGTTTTGTGAAATAGCCCTGGCCTCTGGAGCGATACTCGTTTACAGTAAACTTAATAAAGCAGACAGATGGTTTAGTGCTGTATTCCACAAGCTTTGCCATGTTTCCTTTCAGTAATCTCTACGAATGCATGACGCTGCAGGGTACTTTGTCATCCTGTGATTGTACATAAGCAGAGAATTTGTGTCGAGCTGAGAGAAACAAAATAGAGGAGAATGTACATGGGCTGTATTTATATAGGGTTGTATTTCTAGTCTTAACAACTACTCAAAGCGCTTTGAGTTCACCATTCACACATTGTGGCCGAGGCTGCAGTACAAGGTGCTCATCAGATAAACACTCACACATTCACACTCCAATGACGCAGCATCGGGGGCAACTCTGGGTTCAGAGTCTTGCCCAAGGACACTTCGACATGGAACTGCAGGGCCAGGGATTGAACTACCAACCTTCCAATTGGCATGCAACCGCTCTACCAATGAGCCACAGCCGCTGGAAATGTAAGGTGCCTACATCTGTGATGTATCCAATTATACAAGCTAATATTATCTGTGTTGGGTTAATTACTTTACCTTGCTGGACCATTCCCTAAGAGAGAAATGAACCTGCGCCTTACTAATCTTTACTAAGTTTGGCACAGGCAGCAATAGTTCCTTGAAAATCTTGGTCGGAAGTCAGTGAAATGTAATTGGCTGCCACTCACTGTTTGCTGATGTGGCCAAATGGCCCCTGAATCGCTGCCATGCAGGGTACAAGCCTTAAAAGGTCTCTCATTGTGTTTGTCAAAACAAGCACATAGCCAAAAAGCCAGCCTACAACAAGGCACGGCTGGCAACCACTAATCACCGCCTCCTGCTGCCTCGTTTGCCCTCCTCAGGCCAGGACAAAAGGTGCCACACTGACCAAGGCAAGTCAGACTAGGATCAAAAGTAGAGGTAGAGGAATCAAATCAAATTAAATCAAATCAAATCAAATCAAATCAAATCAAATCAAATCACCAGGAAGGCACTACTTACATTTTTAAAAGAAACAGGGTTGGTGAATAGAACTGCTGCACCAATATAAATATAAAACACCCACCTTAATGGGTTTTCACTGCAATTTGATTCGGGTACATTTTTGTCACACCACACGGGTCAGAAGCTAATACAGGATGGCTTGCAAGGTGCATTTTAGGACAAAACCTTGATTGCCTGATTTATTTTTAAATGTGCTGCTATTCTCAAAGAGTAAATAAGTTGTAAAAGTATAAATTAAAAACTGTTTAATCAATCCAGTGATTCATGACATGCCAAATGATGGCATCTGCACAAATAACAATCTGCTTTTTCATTTATACTCGCCACGACTTAGTAGTTTGCAATTCGGCTGTAAGATCAACATTTCTCTGGAGTTGTATGTCTGTAAAAAGGATTAGCACAACAGCCCTTTCATATGAAATTCCCACGAAATGAAAATGTTCTTGGTTAAAAACCTCACGCCAGAATCTAAGCCTTCAGAATACTATATAGGTGAAGATCTGCCAGATCAGGAGAAAAGCCCATCATCCCGGTGCCTGCAGCTGTTTGTAATGAATGGCACCTGCTCTATAAGCCTATATTCCTGATGCTCTGTCAGAAGCGCAAAGTGGCAGTTGGCCCTTACATGTGTGTGCTGGCCCATTCTCAAAATATTAATCCTTGTATGGTTTTCTGGTCAAATTGACCCATTTCAAATTTTTACACGAGCATGCATTTTTTCTACCTGAAATTAAATGGCCTTAACTTATTTTCTGTGATAAACATGTATTCCTGACTCAATTCAGAAAATTATTCTAGATATGACCACTTATGTTTTTTTCCATAGTGGATTTTTAACATGAATTATAACTTTATGACAAAAAAACGAATCACACTTCCATTTTTAATTGTGTTCTAGTAGAGACTGATTGCATTCCCTAAACATGTTATCTCAATTGTTTGAAATTGAGTAAAAGACAATATTTTACTAGATTATGAAGTAAAATTTTATTTCAGAAGTGTTTTTAAAACCCAAATTATGTCACGGGTCAGTTTGACCCGAGGATACGAGAGAGTCCAGAAAGTGAAGACAATACAAGGGTCAAAGCAGCACTCCTTATAGTTTGGTTGAAATGTTTTATCACTGGGATTCACACCTTACAGGAGGGGTCAAAATAGCTGTGCTTATAGTTGATATTTTTATAGAAACAATGTATCAAATGAGAAGGTAATAAACAATATGACAACGTACAAGGGCTTCTTAGCAATGAACCAAAAGAATTATCACCTGAATCTACATCAACTATTCATTAAATATGGCTGTACAAAACAATTACTTATGGATTTGTCTTTTTTCTTATTTCATAGTCAACAATGGCTGAATGTTAATCATAAATTTAGAATTCAATCTGACCAAAATAGTGTCTCATGCTGTCTTCACAATAGGTCATGCACAGTACCTTTAACAATGAAGTCATGTTGCAAAAAACACCAAGTGCTCTTTTTAGTTTTGTGTATGGATGTACAGCATACTGTGTACTGTTAAACAGTAAAGAGCTGAAAGCATACACATACAGTACACACAAGGTAACTTATATCAATAGTAGTCATCAGTAATTTAGAACAAAATGTTCTAGATTCCATTTCGAACATGTTCTGATATGTGCACGTGTTACTCGTGTCTAATACCCAGTGTGACAACCATCTAAAATGAATTGCACTACAGTGACCATCCCCACGTGTAACAATCGTTTTTTTCATTTTACACTAACCTAAAGCAGGTGTGATGGGGGACATAAGAGGACAGATAAGGGCCCATTATGGGCATTGAATCTAACCTTGCTGGTGTAGGCGGCAATTGAAGCATGCTGATGAGTTCCCTCTCTTAGTGGAGTCTAGTGAAAGACTGCTAAAAGCCCGTTCTTGTAATAAACATGCATCCATACTGGAAGAAGGTCAGTGGCTAAGCATGAAGGTTAGAGTAATTATCATTTGTCAAAGCTTATCACCATGTTGCTCACCACAAAGTGACATTTTAGACTAGCTCCCATTGCTGTAACAGAAGGCTCCACTGAGACCTGCTAACTAAAACCTGCTTAAGTCTCATGATAAAAGGATACTTGAAAGTAAAAATACATTGATTTACAGGAGAATACATTTGCTTTCTATTTTTTTAAGTGTTAGAGATCAAAGTGTTACAGTTCAGGGGATTAAAGAACCCAAAAGCAGAGACAAGGCAGGCAGAGGAAATGTTGAGATGAGGATTTATTAACTAAAAAAACAGGGCAAAAAAAGGATCCAGAAAGGCAAAAAAACAAATGACACTAGGAATACAAACTGAGGCTGGCAAAAACTAAGTCCAAAATGCAGAAAAGGGAAAAAGCAGGATAACAAAATAAGAGCCCAGATACCTCAGGGAAGCCCAACACAGAGCCTAGAACACACTAGCAGGAACAAATAAAACAATCTAACAAGAGACAAGGGGAAGACAAAGGCTGTGTCTCAAATCGCGCACTTCTGTACTAAATACTAACTATTTGAGTACATAGTCCTTTTACATCGTTGAAGTGCACTTGAGTACCCGGATGGTGCACTCAAACGCCAGAAAGTTGAGTGTGGGTCAATGGACACTTTCCACACTCAACGGTCGCCATCTTGGCTACGTAGCGGAAGGGGCGGGGCTAACAACAGTTAGACGCGATAGCAAGACTGATGGAGCAATACTAATGTAAGTTGAACAAGAGTCTTTTTGCTATACTTATAACATATAAGCCACCTGTATATGTATATTTGGTTAATTTTACAGTCTGTAATGATTTCTGTACCACGAATTCTAACCTTTATTTGACGTGCTAGCAAGCTAACCTTAGCTAGCTAACAGCGGCAGTTTAACCAGATTGGCAAATAAGTTATAAGATAGCGTTACATGGGTTGTAGCTAGTATATTGTTGTTTGTGTTAAACTACCTTCCCACTATAGAAGATTTTAGTGTTAAGTGTGTGATCTTAACAAGTTGTACATATTCGATCGATCAGCTGATTGCCGGTAACGCACAGTAGCGTAATGTTAAAACGTATCCGCTGTTACTGCGCCCACCTGATGTGTATATACTGTATAACCCATCTCTTCAGGGACAAACGAGGAATAGAGGTCCGTCATTTAGGGCAACGATGGCCATCAGACCATAGAAGGATCCCCTGGAGAGTCTGAAGTCCCCCCTCATGTCCCTATCCCCATCAAACTTGCTACGGCCTGGGGGGAGCCTGCAGAACTACAAGCACATTTTTAAAATAAAACTATATTAAAATATATATAATTTGTTATCGCTTGTATTACACGTTGCATGACTGTTACAAGCATATAATGTTACAGCATACAGAATAGAGGAATGGGATCTATTTACATGGCAGGGCTGTTACCTCTGCTTATATTGTCATGCATGAAGACCATTTAGAACAAAAATACAACTTAGAATAAAAGATGTTATGATGTTTTGTCTATTAGGTAAGTTGTAAGGTTAATGCTTCACAACAACAGTCTTATCTATGGGCCACAAGGATGTCCTCATAAAACCGTTGAGTTTATATTAATATAGTAATATATTAATGTTACTTATTTTTAGAGCAGAAACATAAGTGTATATACATAAAATAGTGGTCTGCAAAGAATAGGTATAATTAATGGATTGAAAAGAGTGCAGTAACCAGAACGAATATTATGATACTGTTGTGTGTACTGTTTTCAGCTAATGGGGGAAGGGGGGGTCATGACGGCGGCGTCGCAATCGTCATCCTTGCGTGACACGGAGCAAATAAAAACAAAATCGCATTTATTTTTGTTAAAGTATCAAAAACAAAGCAGGAATTATTCGCAATTGCAGACTGGAATGCTCTCCTTTGAAATTCACAATTGTGCAGAAGAAGAAGGGATGAAATGTGAACGGAATTTCCGGTAAGTGCACATGGCAGTGCGCGATTTGAGACAACACTCCTGTCAAAATTTACACACTATTCAAGACAGTACATAGTGCATGAAGTGTAGTCTGTAAGTGCACTAACGGAAGTGTGCGATTTGAGACACAGCCAAAGACTAAATACATAGGGTAACGAGGAAACACAAGGCAGGTGACACAAGGGCTGGAAAACAGGTAAACAACATTAGGTAATCACAAGGGCGGGAAAACACAGGAAGTAAAAAAAGACTAGACTAGCCAGAAACTCAGACTATCAAAATAAAACAGGAAACAGAACATACAGACACTCAAGGAAAACACAAGACAACAACACAAGACCAGGGGCCTGATGTACGAAAGTAGAATAAAGATATCCAGGATAAGTGAAAAGCACAGCTTGACTAGTGTGATCCGCTCATCGCGGCTTAATCAGTTGCACGTTTATGAGCCAGGATGAACAGGTGAAGCTATGCAAGCAAGGTGTAGATAGCTGAGAAAAGGTGCACGTCACAGATTTCTTAAATAGACCACGGTATCGATGACAGATTTACTGATGCAGAAATGGAGAAGATGCCTGCGGAATATGTTTCACCCAATGAGCAGCAGCTTCTAATGGAAAGTAACAAGGAGGTGAAGCATATAATATGCAGAAAGGGAAATATGGCTGTTATCAAACAGAGAGAAAAAGCCCACCAGACTATAGCAGACCGACTGAATGTGTAAGGATTTAAAAATATCTACTTAGCCTACTGGTCACATTTATTTACAAAGTTGTTGGCTACACTGTGTTTTAATTGCTTTAAATATGCTAGTTTCATGTTTCTGTTTTTATGTGATAAATGTGCTGGTTTTACTTTAAAGTGTCTTTGAGTAGCCATATAAAGCACAATATAAATAAAATGTATTATTTAGCCTACTTTGCCTTTAAAGTGAGAAGAGGGAATTAATGTTCCTCGGAACATGTACCCTAAGGCAAGGCTTAATTTCAAACGCTTATTCACAACGCGAGAACATGTTTTACAACCATATGCACAAATCTCTATAAGCTATGTCTAATTCTAAATATTTTTGTACAATTAATGTTCATTCAGAACATTTAGAACGGGACCAAAAATAGAAAAAGTGACTTCAATACATGTTGTGAGCATATGTAAAACAATATTCATGTTTTTTTTTTATTCTTCTGACAAGTGACGGCACCAAAATAAAAAGATTAAGAAGCATTGTGGTGTTCCCGGTGTGATGAATGTAAACTACACTGGAGATCACGCATTTCCAGCCCAGGGTAACAGTTGTTTTAGACCGATTGTTTCACAAACCGTGTGCTGCCTGGTATAATTTATGACAAGTCCTTGCACACGGATAGCGCAGTAGCGGTGTGTAGTAGGAGGTTATAGTGCATGATATAGTTTTGTTTTTAAGCCTTAATCAAGGTAACAAGTTGTTTCGGTTTACTCTGTTAAATTGTGAGTCTTGTTCTACTGAGAGAAAAGAGTTTTTTCACAAGGAACCTGATTGATTTGATGGTGTAGTGAACAGTGCAGTGGTACAATGTTTTTGTAGTATCGTGCTCAGATATTCAGTTCAGTTCAGTACAGTTTATATTGAGGTGCGACATGCAAAGGCCAGTAAAATGTTTATGAATTTGTAGCGAATCTAACGACGGGGGTGGCCGTTGACAGGTTTACACGGCATCTGGACAGGCTCGGAAACCAGTAGCTAGAAAAACCAGAAGGCCGGCCCCTACACCCTCAATCTACCCACTTTCACTCTGTTTTTGCGTTTGCATGGAGGCAAATGTCACAGCCCACACACTTACTGAACAGAAACATCTGCCAAAAAAGTGCATGTTTTGAATTTTGTAAAGCAATTTAGAAGAAATGCATTCACCATTAGTGTTTTAATACAGTGCCAAAAGTGAGCTAAAGTCAACAGAATATGCCAGTGTTCACATTACAGAACTGAATTTAGTTGGCTTTAAAGCACAAGTGTCGTAGGCTAATGCCTTTCATCCCTAAATAATATGTTGACAATTGAGCATGAATAATCAATTAACTAAAGACTGGATCCCTGTGATTAAAATGACTCACGAATAGGCTGAGTCAATGATTCTTAAATTATGGGCATTAAGGTGAGAAGGGGGAAAAGTTGATTGCACTTCCTCTGGGTAGTCTGGCTCAACAGATGTACATTAATGGGATGTTCCTCCCCTATTGCTGTCTCCGCTATTAAGGCTTAGCGCCACCCAGGACGGTTGATTGGTTTGAAGAAATACAAAAAAGCCAGAGCTCTATGCCAGAATAGATAGTTGGTGTAGCCAGACCATACTGCAGCGCCAACACAGCACCGTGGAGATGCTGTAGGTATGGCAAGACAAGAATTCTTCCAAGGTAAACATTGTGTGAGAATTCCTGCTGCTATCTTATTGAAACAAGGGACAGAACCAATCAGATACTGTGCAGGATTCTGTCTTTATTCTCAGGTAGGCCTATAAGCTCACATTTGGATGCCAAGTGGCAATGCAACAGTCCACTGTAGCTGTAACTGTAGAGTTGAAAAAGTCTGCCACTCCAAGAGGCTTCATCATCTCTACTGACGGAAGGAAAGGTCCTTGGAAATTAAATCTAATCACACCGGGATGTCACATGAGAGCCGCTGAGGTTGTTTGAATCACGTGGCAGACGTGTCAGACACAAGAACTACAAGAATGAAGGTGTGAATTGGTGTAAAACCAAGCGGATATCAGGATGGCTTTAGAGGAAATGGGGATGGCACCGGCTCCAAATACCCCAAATAATTAAAAAAGTAAATAATTAATAAATAGTTTTTATATATTATAAATAATATTATATTATATTTGTCAGTTAATATATTTACTTTTCATCCTAAGGCACAATTGTTCCTATCCCTGTAGGAATTTCAAAGTTTGCAATTTGTGTTATGACAGGAAGATTCTGAAATCTGGTGTATTAACCTGTGCACATACAGTACTTTTATTACAAATGCTTTACCAAACAGGATTTCAATAGAACTGATTTGATATAAATTGAAAGGTTGGGTTTGTAACTTTTATAAAAATAACTTTGTCATATTTACTGAAACTGTCACTATATCCTTACAGTACTACACGAGATGGATATGTACAAAAAACCATCAGGTTCTCTGCCTCCTCCTAGTGCTCCCAATGACATTTGTAAGATGCCAATGATAGGAAAGATTGCACAAAGCTTAATCTAAACTCCAGCCTTTTAAAATGTCCTTTGAAAAACCTACAGTATATATGTAAGTGACATAACAAATATTACTTTTATATGTTCCTATAGCCTACAATATCTAACAACACTGACCTGACCCAGCAGCTCGGGCAGCCCCAGCACTTGTCCTGTGAACACTCCCGAGCAGATCAGGATGGCATTGAACTGGCCTATTGAACCTCGGATATGTTTTGGCGTAATTTCTCCAAGGTACATGGGGAGGGCGCTGAGAGCTATGCCTGTTATAAAAAAAAAATTAAAAACAAAAATCTTCAAATTTTGCTATGAAAAAGACAAAAGACTCACCTTTGATGTGATACATCACACTTAAGAGCCGAGGTGATTAAGCTTTTGAGTCCACACCACCTAAACTATAGAAGCTCTGCCTCGGCCCTAATCAACGGTCCACTGTTTCTGAGGATTCTTTTAAAATCAGATAAAGACATACCTGGTTAGACAGGCGTTTTTGGTTGACCGGTCTGAACTTTCAATATTATTATGCAATACTAATTGTGTATCGTGTTCTGATTCTGTTTTATGTTTCTTGTGTTTGCTCCTGTAAAGCACTTTATGCATACATTTTACACTGGCCTAAACACTCAAAATTTTAGAGGGAGCATCATTTTTTGTATGTGATACCACTCCCCTGAACGGTGAGTGGAAAAAAAAAAGTATCTGAGTAGAGCTGTGTTTCTTGAAATTGTATGTCTGAATTGTTTCTGCATCCCTATTGTTTTTCTACAAAAATGCACAAACACAGACACAATCAGCAACCTTAAACCCACACTGATTGATGATTCAACATCCAGCAACATTTGAGAAATACTGTCTTGAATTGTGTGGCAATGTCCTGGGTACTCACATGGCATCGCCTGTGCATTAGAAATGGTCTGCTTTGGTGGAACATTTAGTCCTTAGACAGCTTTTTGCACAAATCAATTTCCATGGTTTAGAAATTGTGATCGTGCTCTGCAGGAAATAAGTATATTTCTTTAGGTAACACACATCTGTGCTGAGCTGGATATTGTTCCCGGACCTCTGAACATTAGGACCTCAGACTTGCTTGAGGATGTAGGCAGCGCTTGTTCTGCAATATCATTGTTCCTTAACTTACACATGATCAATTTTTACCAGGAGCAGATTTTTTAGTAATTACAATTTCTCAAAATCTCCTGGAAATGTGTGTCTGCAGGTAACATAACCCACAGAGATGAATGCGCACTGATTTTAAACTCAGACGGGAAAGTTAGACCAGTAATCAGTGTCTCTAGATGATCAGTGCATTCAGGTTTGTCAAGTTAACCCCTTGACATCTGCCAATTCCAATATATGCTTCTTTTTCCTTGGGATGGGTTTAGACTACAAGTCTTTATTCATCTTTATAAGCTGCAACTTTATCACTTCTTTTCACTTGAATGTGATAACATTTTTGATCTTATGTGAAGGTTATTTTCTTTTAAGACGGTTTCTCTGAGGCAATGTTCAGCAACTCAGGTAAATGTGTGCTTATTTTTTTAAGAGGCTCTGTTTCCCGTAGCTGTAATCCAAAGTTGGTTACCCAACTTAATATCTAAGTTTTGGGAACATTAATATGTGACATTCTTGGGAACATAAGTATTTTTACAATGTTAAGCCCACACAGTTTAAAGGTTTCTTTCACAGGTAAGTTTCTCTTTCCTCTCTCTACCATGTAGTAGTTTCCTCCACAATGTCTTTTATGTACTGCCTGGTGAGTATAAAATAAACACTTACCAGAGTTTACCCCGATTATGAGCCGGCCAATGATGAGCATCTCAAAAGATTTAGCCCTTTCACCCAGAGTCAGCAGGAGAGCAGATATTACAGCAAAGCTGTTATTCAGCAGCAAGGTTCCCTTTCTAAAGTGTGTAAAAAGAGAGAAACATCACATACTGGCACAGGTGAAAATGATCCCACTCAAATGCTATACAAATTCTAATCTTAGACAATGTATTCACTTCAGTGCAATTTGTCAAAATGAGCGTTAAAAAATTAGTTATTTGTGATAGAATATTGAAATCGCAGAATCGTTCACAGCTTGCTAAACTAACTACAGAAACATTTATAGAATAAAATGTATTGATGCAGCAGTGCAGATAAAAGCAAAAACAACAGGGACACTCAAAAACTCTGGAGGATAAAACATTAAAAAAAAATGTAGATCCTAGAAACATTAAATGTTTGGAAACATTTTTTCTATTAAAAAACCTTTTAAGAAGGGGAATACAACAAATTGTTTTGGAGCAAAACTGGCAAGTTAAAAAGCCTTTATTAAAATGAAAATAGGAGTCGCAATTCATGGCTTCAAGAGGATGAAAAGGAGTTAGGAGGTGTAATAAGCTTCAGAGCCAGTAAAGCAGAAAAATCAATGTGTATTCTCCAACAGAGGTTGCTCAAGCTTTATGTGAGAAAAAACATGAATGCATGATCACTTTAGAATTATCTTTATAAAGACTGAAAGGTGTTTTGTGTCTTAACAAGTGAGAGAATAACACATATTTACATATATGAATGAATATCACCCTTGGGTCATATGTATTATTACTCCAACTCTGACCAAACTCCAGGTGTGTGAGTACTCTGCTCTGTGACCAGGCTTCTCAGAAGATGGCTGTGTCACATGTGACCTTGTTACTTGTAAACGCTGTGACTAAACAAATCACAACATGTACAGTAAATAAGTACATGTTGGCATTATTTTTTCACTTATTGGAAGCAGTTGCTAGTTGGAACCAGTTTCCTGCATGATCTTTGCTTGGTTAAGCTGATGCTGGGGGCAGAGTTACAGCAAGCACGGAGATGAGAAGGGTATGTATCGACTTGTCTAACTCTGGGGGGATACGGTGAATAAGCCAAAGTCCCAAAAAGTTGGCGTGTTCCTTTAATTATGATGTGGGTGCAATGTCACCCTCATAGAAAGAACAAACAGATCCACACCAAGTAGCTCCCGTAAGAAGGATTTTAATGATTGTGACATTTTGAGCAAACGGCTCTTCCTCAGACAATGTCACCCATACCACACTATGTATGTGTCCTAATTGGGTTCTGGATCTACCAAAAGATGCAGCTGATGAACATGGGTCTTTCAGAATAAAGCCGGTTTGAATATTGGCATATTCTCATCTACTCCTTACGAGACTCAAACTAATGGTGTATTCAGGCAGAGAGACCTGCCCATTTTCCACCTAAACATTTCTTTTCCTATCATTTTGCTGTTTTTGCACATTTTGGCTGCACCGTAGGATCGTAGGACAATCCCTCCAACCTCAAAACTCTGATGTTCTGTCACTGAGGGATGAAATTAGTCCATTGGTCTGAGTGTGACGGAGTGTGATGATGTGAGTATGATTGACTCCAGCATGTATATAGATAGCAGAGATGGCAAAAGTACTCACTTCCCGTACTCAAGTAGAATTACAGATACTTGTGTTAAAAAAATACTCTGGTAAAAGTAGAAGTACCGATTTAATTTCTTTACTCAAGTAAAAGTAACAAAGTACAGGCTTGGAAATGTACTTAAAGTATAAAAGTAAAAGTAACCTTGTGAATGACAAAGCGACCTGGACCAGACAGATGTTTCTAGAGAGCACGCTGAGAAACTACAGTGGACATGGAAAAAAGGCTCTTTATATGCCATTGCCTACATTTTAAATGGCTGTCTGCCAATACTCCTAAAACATATTGCCCATTTATTGTGACAGAGACTGGAAGTCCTGGTTAAAAAAAATTATATGAATTCAATTGTGATTCTGTAAGAAATCTGTATATTTCCATCCAATTAGATTAAATTTGGTATTAAACTTTTTTAAACTTGTCAGTTAGGACTAGATTAGGACCGTATTTAAAGCTGATTCTGGTTTCCAACTTCGCCCAGGTGTGTCTGTTAAACCACGGACAGCAATAACGTCTCTCTTTGATGCTTTATTACAATCAAGCAACAGGACAAACATTGGCATGACTCTGCTATGACTGTGTGTGGTAATAAAATAAATAACATTGTAAAGGCTACTATACACAATGCAAAGGGATCATATATGCTAGTAAATAACAATAAACCCACTATTAATTCAATTATCTTAATGCAGTGTAGCCTAACTGTAGCATGTAAATAATGTACCTAAAATACAAACGTGAGCAAGGGCATTCAACAATCTCCATTATGAATCAACAGCCAGTGTAACCTAGTTCTTGTGAAGAACACAAACAACAAAATCACTAGTTAACTTTAAATTTGCCAGAACTATAGACCAATAAAACAACAGGCTTAAATGAACTGACAACATACTGTAAGTTATACGACTTACAGTTCTGTGTTCTGTGTGGCGTGCGCGCTCATTGCGTGAGGCGTGTGTCCGCGCTAATCACACCTGATAGACGACCTTTGTACAAAACTAAAGTAACGAGCCAATTTTGTAAAACGTAAGGAGTAGAAAGTATCAATATTTGTGTTAAAATGTAAGGAGTAAAAGTATAAAGGCGCCAAAAATAGTAAAGTAAAAATATCTGAAAAATCTACTTGAGTACAGTAACGTAGTATTTGTACTTCGTTACTTCCCATTTCTGATAGACAGCTTCCAGACTTTAAGGGCAGACAGAGAGTAACAGTAGAAGAGAGTTGTTAGGGCAACTTGGGGGCCAAAATCAACAGGAGTTTTAATGTCAAACTTATGCTTATTTCATGGTGGGGCTGCTGCGATATTTACCTGCATGCCCCATCTAGCGCCACCTATGTATCCAACATAGACACAAGTATAAACTCGTGAAAAAATGGATTGTAAAAACAGATAATCCAGAAGAAACAAACTGTACAAACAAGACATGATTGACACAGAAGAGATCTCAATGTGAAATCAAGGGTACAGTCATAGGAGGTTTAAGTTGTTTTAGCCTATTGGCTGTTTTTAAAATAAGAGTATGTTTATGTTGCAGTTTTTGTGACAAAATTCACAGAAATCTGACAAATATGCAAACAGTTTAGGAGTAAGGAATATACTTTAAATATGAAACAATAAATTACTTGACACATCAATATGTGCAAGTGAGTCAACTTACCTTCCCAGTACTTTGAGGATTAGAGAGACGGCAAGCGTTCCAAAAACTCCACCAATAGCAAATATGGACACCGTGATGGACCAGAGGAGGGTGGCTGTCTCTGCTGCAAGAGGCTCCCCATATCTCTCAATCCATGTGGTATTGTAGAAAGCTTTAATGAACTGAATACAAAGAATTCACTCACAATTTAAATGTAACCAAAAGGTAGTTCCACTATGACAACTTAAAACATAACGCATTAGGTGTTTCATACCTAAGTGCGTAAACAAATGCACATTCACTTGTGCAATGTGGCTTCATGATCCAAACCAATCTACATCATTTGTCTAGTAATAAAATGACTTACTAAATGAGTGCTCAATTATATGAGGAACTAATTTACAAGTGTACAGAAATTGACATACTTATTTAATATGTCTGTTTACATGTCTTAATACAGGTTTAATAGCAGACAACATTTAAACTGTGTAAACCTAGTGGTAATAGTCTGATGTACAGTGGCACTGCAGTCATTTCCATTGCCTGCTATGGCTGTCCTTGCAAGCGTCAGGCAGAACAGCAGTGAGTGCCTACCTCGTTTAGCATTACATTGAACTTATTTTTGATGTGACATCTGAAAACACCATTATCCTTACTTACTGAGATTAAAATAAGGTGCTACACTGGTTTCTACAGGGGTTTTTCATGTAATGAAATTTTTTTAAATTGCAATTCAGGCAGTCAACAGGAACAGATTAATAATACCAAGGATCTGACTTTGTTACTCTGTTTAATGAGTTCACCCAACATCTAATTCCTTTATTAAAGCAATTCCTGTGCATTTGCTATGTCACAATTAAATGAAAAAGTATTTGTTAAAATGGCAATTTAGTTTTTTGACTTTAATAATGGAACCAATTGTTTTTTGCTGTACCATTATTTTATACAACACAGAAAACTAAATGAATTTGCATTTAAATCCACAATACACAAACAAAGCAAAGTATTGCAACAATTAAGAACATAAATGTGTAATAGAAATATTGCAAGAAAAATATGTAAAAGATGTTTATCGGTGCATGGACCCTTGGAACTGTCGACGGCGCGCATCATTGGGCGCAGCATCGCTGGCTCTTTGAGGTCCGGGCAGTAGCCTTGACCTCAACCTGTGCATGGGATTGGTCCCTTGTTGTGTGTGTGTGTGTGTGTGTGTGTGTGTGTGTGTGTGTGTGTGTGTGTGTGTTTCTGCGTGTGTTGTTTTGTCTCTCTCTCCCAGCTTTACTCTCTGTGTTTTTTGGCTCTGGGAAGCGTTCCACGTCTCAGTGTGTTGTTTGTAATTGTTTGTTTTGTTAATTTTTGAATATATAAAAAAAAATTAAAATTGATCACAAAAAATATGTAAAAGAAACTATAACAAATATGTTCAATATAACTGCTTTAGAAAGGAAAAGAAGGATCTACAAGGGTGTGCAAACATATTAATCAGAGGATGTACAACAGTACAGTTCACAGTATGTGTGTGTAATGGTCAGGGATAATGGTCCAAGATGTGTGTTGATGTAGTTTCAGTATTAACCCGCAGAGAACAGGTTTGGCAATACTATATGCAAAGGTGGTGCAATACACAGGGTTTGTACACCTTTTCCAAGGTCAAATTCAAGCACTTTCAAGGTACATTTTAAAGCTTTCCCAGCACCTTACACCACCGTAAATTACATAGCAATACAGTCAAATTATTATTTAGTGTTTTTGTCACATTAAAAGACCTAACACAAAACACACAATTGTGTTTTGTAATAGCAGAAGGATCAGATATTTAAGCAAATCACAAGTTTTATTTTGAAAATATATCACTGTCCAAGTAGATTTAGCTTCCTATCTAATCAATGTAAGGATGATTTGAGCCAAATGACATGCAGCTGGGTCATTCTTTGTCAAATCAGACTAAATCCAGGAAACAACTGCACACTCTTAGATTTTGTTAGTTTATGTTAACCTTAATGTCAGTCTTTTCACACTTTTTTTTCCCCAAATCTAGGGTATGCTGTACAAACTTCTAATGGTTTAGTCATGTTGACATGTTTGTCTTCCACCCTATAAAGTTTGGGCTGCCTGTCTCTCTCTCTAACCTGTCTCTCTCTAACCTGAATAATACCTTCCATTATATTAATGTCCAGATATTGCTTCCCAGATAATGTGATTTTCAGGCTGTAAAACTGAAGTAATTTCAAGGGCTGAAAATATGAAGACATTGGGTTTGAACAGAAATATTTTACAGGCCTTGGTTTTGGGACACATTCTTGATATATACAAGGTTTGATCAAAATCTGAGACAGTAACAACCTGTAATTCCATTTTAACACAGAAGACACACCTGCCTGACAAATTGCCTATATTAATAAAAAAAAAAAAATGTATTTCATTGCCAAGACATATACATGTACAATGGGGCTCGAAAGTTTGGGCACCCCAGGTAAAAAATATTTTATTAATGTGCACAAAGAAGCCAAGAAAAGATGGAAAAATCTCCAAAAGGCATCAAATGACAAATTAGTAATTGGTATAATAATATGTCACAAAAATTTAGATTTTATTTCCATCATTTACACTTTCAAAATAAAACAAAAAAATGGCATCTGCAAAAGTTTGGGCACCCTGCAGAGTTAATACCTTGTACTGCCCCCTTTGGCAAGTATCACAGCTTGTAATCGCTTCCTGTAGCCAGCCAAGAGTCTTTCGATTCTTGTTCAGGTATCTTCACCCATTCTTCCTTCCAAAAGTCTTCCAGTTCTTTGAGATTTCTGGGCTGTTTTCTGTCACCCACTGCTCTTTTAAGGTCTATTCATAGATTTTTAATTATGTTGCGGTCAGGAGATTGTGAAGGCCATGGTAAAACCTTCAGTTTACGCCTCTTGATATAATCCACCGTGGATTTTGAGATGTGTTTAGGATCATTATCCATTTGTAGAAGCCATCCTCTTTAACTTCAGCTTTTTCACAGATGGCATCAAGTTAGCGTCCAAAATTTTCTGAAATTTTATTGAATCAATTTTCCTTCTACTCGTGAAATGTTCCCTGTCTTCCAGATCTTGCTTTAACTTCCACTGTTCCTAATGACGCCATTTCTTAATTACATTCCGAACAGAGGATATTGGCATCTGAAAACGCTTTGCTATCTACTTATAGCCTTCTCCTGCTTTGTGAGCATCAACTTTTTTCAGTTAAAGTTTTCTAAACAACTGCTTAGAAGAAGCCATGGTGCTGATTGTTGGGGCAAGATCAGATGAGTCTGGGCATTTAAAACCTTAAGATTGACATCACCTGGTCTTTGCAGACGATGATTGAGAACAATCCATGACGCTGTCAGGTCTCAGCTTTCCAAAGGAGGCGGTGCATGCTAGAAACTCTGCAGGGTGCCCAAACTTTTGCAGACGCTGTTTTTTTGTTTTTTGTTTTTTTGAAAGTGTAAATGATGGAAATAAAATCTAACTTTGTGTGACATATTATATGAATGTCTAATCTGTCATTTGATTCCTTTTGAAAAAATTTCCATTTTTTCTTGGCTTCTTTATGCACATTAATACAAATTTTTACCTGGGGTGCCCGAACATTTGAGCCCCACTGTATCTACTGGAATAAAAGTAGTGTAAATATTATATAAGGCCATCCTCAACCTTACAGTCGGCTACTAGCTACGTAGCAAGTAATGTTCACTCAGCTTTTTGATGTTTAACTGTGTGTAAAAATAGCGATGCCATTAAATCACCGGATTCAGGTACGTACGGTACCGTCTGGATGGTTAAGGTAGGTAGCTAACATTAGCAGATAAGCCTGAGTAAAAGTAAACCACTGACTACACTTTTGCATGTAGTTTAAAGTCAAGATCATGTTTGTTTCACAATCAACTATATCAACATTTTATGTTGATGCACTACTATATAATCTTATTTTATTTTAACAAATGGGCCTTACAACTGGCCTCTTTATCTACTTCCTCTCTCTGAATCTGCAGCCTCCTCTTTCTCCTTGTCATCTTCATCTGCCTACTCTTGATCATTCTCTACCTCTGTCCCTCTCTGAATCTGACGCCTCCTCTTCATCCCTCACTTCAATTCTTCTTTTCCCTGTTCTTTCACTTATTTCTGTATCTCCTTCTGTGGTCTTCTCCTGCTCTAACCCACTTGGTCTCTCCAGTTTACAGCCTTCTTTCATTTCCCTCCTTCTCTTCCTCCTGTGCACTACTCAGACTTTGAAAACAAATGATCGGTCTCAACATGCACTGTGTAGTGAACCGAAACAGTGACCCTCTTAACGTTATGAATTAAAACATGCCAGTTTGTAATATTTTGTATTATGCGGTTCTTGTCTTTACTAAAATCAAAACTAATCAAAGGGCAGAATGCTCGTACAAATCACAAGGAGCGATTTGACTTTGGCTAACGTAATAGACGCGCTGTTGTTGATGCTGACACGCCTTTAGCATAGAGTGAGGGAAAAAAGTATTTGATCCCCTTCTGATTTAGTACATTTGTCCACTGACAAAGAAATTATCAGTCTATAATTCTAATGGTAGCTTTATTTAAACAGTGAAAGACTAAAGAATGAAAATACAGAAAAACTGATGTCAAAAATGTTTTAAATTGATTTGCATTTTAATGAGGGAAATATGTAGATTAGATTAGATAGATTATACTTTATTTATCCCACAACGGGGAAATTTCCTTATTACAGCATCAGCATTATCTTCTATACAGCAAAAAAAACACACAAACAAGTAAACACACAAGAAATACAGGCAAAACAATAAACAATAATTATAAGGTAGACAGAAAGTAAGCAGAATGGCGTCAAATAAAGGTATTTTAAAGTATATTTTAAAGTGGTCCATGATACAAGAAAAACAGTGTAATATTGCAGTGTAAGTGACATTAAAATTAAATTGAATGTGTAATTGGAGTAATAAAGCAAGAGTCGGTAGCACAATATAAATTATATTAACCTGTGACTATAAATATTGAAAAGTAAGTACTTGTAATAAAATAATATAAATACCGATAATAAATATAAACAGAAAGTGTGTGGTGTAGATGGGTGCTAAAAAGGAACAGAAACTACAACATGTATTTGACCTTTCTGCAAAACATGACTTAGTACTTGGTGGCAAAACCCTCGTTGGCAACCACAGAGGTCAGACGTTTCTTGGAGTTGACCACCAGGTTTTCACACATCTCAGGAGGGATTTTGTCCCACTCCTCTTTGCAGATCTTCTCCAAGTCATTAAGGTTTTGAGGTTGACGTTTGGCAACTCAAACCTTCAGCTCCCTCCACAGATTTTCTATGGGATTAAGGTCTGGAGACTGGCTAGGCCACTCCAGGACCTTAATGTGCTTCTTTGAGCCACTCTTTCTTGCCTTGGCCGTGTGTTTTGGGTCATTGTCATGCTGGAATAACCATCCACAACCCATTTTCAATGCCCTAGCTTAAGAAAGGAGGTTCTCACCCAAGATTTGATGGTACATGGCCCCGTCCATCGTCCCTTTGAAGCATTCCTAATTCTCCAAACACAGCAACTTGAGTTGATGCCAAAGAGCTGCATTTTGGTCTCATCTGACCACAACACCATTTGTCCTCTGTATCAACCAGATACAACTTCAACTTCAGACGTGCATGTGTATGTGCTTTCTTGAGCAGGGGAACCTTGCGGGTGCTGCAGGATTTCAGTCCTTCGCGGCGTAGTGTGTTACCAAATTTCTTCTTGGTTACTATGGTCCCAGATGCCTTGAGATCATTGACAAGATCCTCCCGTGTAGTTCTGGGCTGATTCCTCACTGTTCTCATGATCATTGAAATTCCACGAGGTGAGATCTTGCTACGAGGCCCAGGCCGAGGGAGATTGACAGTTCTTTTGTGTTTCTTCCATTTGCGAATAATCGCACCAACTATTGTCACCTTCTCACCAAGCTGCTTGGCAATGGTCTTGTAGCCCATTCCAGACTTGTGTAGGTCTACAATCTTGTTCCTGACATCCTTGGAGAGCTCTTTGGTCTTGGCCATGGTGGAGAGTTTGGAATATGATTGATTGCTTCTGTGGACAGGTGTCTATTATACAGGTAACAAAAGACACCTGGGAGCCAGACATCTTTCTGATTGAGAGGGGGTCAAATACTTATTTCCCTCATTAAAATACAAATCAATTTATAACATTTGACACACGTTTTTCTGGATTTTCTTGTTGTTATTCTGTCTCACTGTTCAAATAAATCTACCATTAAAATAATAGACTGATCATTTCTCTGTCAACATATTCTTTGTAAATCTTTAGAACTATTCACTGAAAGAACCAAGCAGGCCTTCCTTGTTGCACAATCCAAATTTTCTTCAAAACTTGCCATTTTCAGCTTGTAGCTTGCTAGCTTGAAGTTTGAGGTTTCTTGAAGTGAAGGGATTTTGAGAACGACAACATACAGAGAGCGGAAGGTGAGGAATTGCATCGATTGTCAGGCAATTATCCTCAAAATGTAAGATTACTTCTGTTAATCCAGACTAGTCCTGGTGAAAATGTGTCAAGTGTAATTTTAACTCCCATTTTATATTAAAATATTTTGACTGAGGATGTTTTGCTTCTAGAAATGATCTTCCCTGTGATCCCTACCCCTGTATGAAGTCATTTTTCAGGCACATGTGAAAAAGCAAAATGGGTTAAGCAAACAAATCTGGCTGGGTAAATAAGATCAGAAAATCTGATTTCTCAAAAACAGTAACATTAACTCCATAAAGCCAACAGTATTTCATCACCTTCCAACTGATTTGGAATGGAAGAAAGAGGAGTGATCAGCTTTTGTTCTTGCGAGCAGAAGCTGTAAAAATTAAGTTAAAGCTCAACATATGAACTGGTGAATTAGCTGCATTGGCAGACACAGTATCTGGAACTTTGAAAGGAGCTCCTGAATGAATGAGAAATGACTATAAGAAATATGTCTCTAATTCCTGAAGTGAGCTACACAGATAGGGATCTGTTGGCTGTCCGTGGTGCTTGAGGTAATGCTTGACATAGCGTAACTTTGCTCATATAACGGTCCGTAATCCATGCTATATTTAAAAAAGTACATCACAAAGCATAAGTGCTGTGAACGACACAAATGGAGGTTAATGATGTAGAAGATATACTTAGGTTTTGGCCAACATTTCACCTTGCCTCTTAGGACTTCCGTACAAAACCCTGTGTCTAGTTAGTAAATGACAGACAATAGACAATTCTACATGTCAGCATAAGCTATGTAATGGGGTTTAGTATACTGATACTCTTTAAACCAATGAATGAGTGTATTTTTGGTTCTGAAGCACCGTCTAAATGAATTATTGATTTTCTAGTAGTGCAAACAAATGGATTGAAATCCTTGAGGCTTCTCCAGGAGCCAACCTGCAAGACAAACAGTTTGACTTACCAAAGCAGGAGCATTGACCACGGAGAGGTTGTAGCCATAAATGAAAGATGACCCCAGGGCACCGAAGAAGGCTGCGCTCAACAGACAGGCTGTGATTGGCGGCTAAAGAGAGAGCACACATAGATAACACACAGGTGGTTCATACTAAGCTACAAACACAAACATGTTAGAGGACTTGTCAGTGGCAGTTACATTGTTGTTGATTATTATCAAGATTGGACCAAAACCGAACCAATTCAGCATGGGCTCAGGTATCTAGGCCAGGAGACTGGGTTATTCCTTCATTTTGCCTCTGAGTGCATTGTTGACAACATGCATGCACTGACATAGTGTGAGCAAAGAAAGACCACTTGATGGAAAATGATAAATGCATCTGTCATACCAGGGCTTTCAATGGAATAAGAACTGGACTTTAAATAAACAGCTGTAGCGGTCATCAAAAATGGTATGCTACTAAGGAAACACATAACCGATCATCTAGAAAAGTGAATGACATTGACAAAATACATGACTATAGTGATATTAGATTAAAAGGATGCTGTGAACAAGTAGTGCAGGTACAAAAGTCAATCATTTCAAAAGTATGAAGGCACTCAAGCAGTTCATAAAAAAAAAAAAATCATAATGGCCATGTTTGTCTTGCTACTCAGACAGCCTCAGCACTTAATAAAAAGGTTTAATAATAAGTTTGTTTGATACAGCAACTTTTACAGACAAAGTCACAAAGTGCTTCACATGATAATAATTTGTTAAAATACAGTAGGATCCAACATAAAATAAGGAAAAATAAATGAAAGACCAATGAAAATCATTTCAAAAATTTAAAACCTAAATCCCAAAGTTAGACATGAGACAAAAGCAAGTCAAAACAAATGTGACTTCAGCTGCTTTTTAAAAGCATCAATAGAGACTGAAAATGTAAGACAATAGAAAGGGTGATTTACAGGGCCACCATTTCAAAGGAACGGTCACCTTTAGTTTTTAAGCAAGTGTGTGGGACTACCAGTAATCCGTGGTTAGAAGAGTGACCCGTTAGTAATGTATGGATGGAGCAGGTTAGATATGTAAACAGGGACCTGATCATGCAAAGCTTTATAATAACATAATGTTCAAGCAAAATATTTTTTCCATTTACCTTGTAAATCATTTCTAAGTGTGTCCAGGGTTGCAGTGTTTTTGGTCAGCCAATCAAAAACACAGTATGAAGATACAGTATGAAGATATAGCCAGACTGAAGACAAACCCCGCTTATTTTTATATAAGTTACATTGACAAGAAAGGAAAAGGAAATTAAACATCTGCTAGAAATAAAAAAAATTAAGAGCTAGGAAAAGATAAATGGAAGAGTACAACACAGTTGTTTAATTTATTGTGTATATGTTTAAGTATTTGGAGATAAAGAAACAAATGTTTTGTCATCAATGTACCATTAAATTAACTCACTGTACAAGTATCCAATTATATTTTCACCCATCAGATATCTTATGGAGACAAAATATGTCCCTCTGTCTCTTTTTCTCTCTCTCACACACACACACACACACACACACACACACACACACCAGCAGTTTATGCATCTTTATTCATCACATTCCTACTGAGGAAGTAGGAAGATTTGAATAAAAGGTATACATATTGGTAGGTGAATATACACCTGTTTAAAATGTTTTCATTTGAATTAAAGTGTTAATGATGGTGCTCAGGTTTAAGTAAAGTACTTGTTATACACAGCCATACAGTGGAATTAGAAAAGCAAAGGATAAGATGAGATTGAGGATGAAGGCATTAGGTACCACTTACAGTTACACCAACAATAGTGGTGTTGCTGAGTCGGCTCAATTGTGTGGCAAATAAGACGGGGGCAGTAACTGAATTGATGTTTAGAAATATCTCAGCTGGGACCTTGCTCAGTTGGCACAGCTCACACCTGTACTCCAGGATTGTACTTTGGCTGTGTTATCTTTAAGGAGTGGTTTACTTTTGAGTAGTAGGAGTGTGTCAATAAAACTGGCATTGCCCAGGCAGTTGAATCAAAGCTGTAACTCTGTTTGTATGCAATTCATATTTCATAAAAAGTCATAATTAACACACACATAGACACTAATGTACAAAGCAATAAACATGTTTCTTTGAATTTTCGCAAACATTCTACATATTAAGTTATTTTTCTTTATATTAATGAACATCATTTGATCATTTTGTGTCTCAAAAGGTTACCGCTTAATTATATAATCAACATTGTTTTTTCCCTTTTTATATAAAATTAATATCGATTAAATACACGATTAAAGCACAAATTCAAACAGTGGAGAGGGCCTCTGTTTCAGCAGCAGGTCAAAGCCTCAAAGTGACAGCAGGATTCAGTAATACAGGATTGCATCACAGAAATGAGTTAATATGTACATTACAAAGTTCATGTAAAAGTACATATTTACTGAAGTGCAGTTTGCTCACAAATGCATCCTGCCCATGCCTACTACCATCATAACTGGTTGAGGTATGACATAACAGGCAAATAACAAAAACATGTCCTGGCCATGTTATGTACAGTATGTTACCAGGACACGACTGTCCATCGGTCCAGCCAGTCGAATTTGATACATCAGAAGTTGTAAAGTCATAAAGATATGAGCTTGTCAATTGCAAATTCAGTGAGTTGATGACACTAACCTGTTCAGGGGTCTTAGTAGAGTTGCTTATCCTGTGATCTGCAGGGTGGTCATTCTGTGCTTTGCCCATCTCAACGTTTCAGCAACCTTAAATGAGAAGGTCATGTAATATAATACATCTAGCTTACACAGAATATAGGAAGAGAAGACATATTTCACAACAAAGAGAGGGAAGTGGAATTTATTAAAGAAACTGATGAGTGAAACATTTGCTGGAAAGGAAATAACAATGCCTCAATGTGCTGACGTGCACATATTGACCCTGGTACAAGAACACAAAAGGACTATGGATCAGAACTTGGTTACAAGTTTAAGATTTACGCAGAAGTCAGATCGGTTTTCCAACATACAACATATAGTTTGAAGCATTGGATTTTTCTTCAATTTTTGAATAAAAAAAACAAGTCAGAACATCACATTATAGAAAAAGTCTCCCACCTAGTGGTTGTAAGAATAATAACAGTCAGAAACACTGGAGAGCAGACATGTAAAAATGCTGAAGTTGTATGAAATTTTGGGGGTCTCTAAATTAGGCATACTATTTTACCAAACACTGTTGGTGCAAGGCAAGTTGGGGTGTATTTCAAACGTTTTATATATATTTTTTTTTTGGGGGGGGAGCTAGGCTTTCACCTTCTAAACAAAAAGACAACAAAGCATTTCACACTTAACAGAAAGGAGTCAGTGACCTGCAGTGCTGCTGATTTCCTCTCCTACCCCACACTTGATAACATTTAATAACATTTGGTCAGCTTCCAGAATGTAAATGAGTCCCTGATTGGATGACTAGAATGAAAACCAGCAGGACTCTGTGTCCCGAGGAGCAGGATTAAAAGCCACAGCTGTGAAGTGAATTCATAAGAAGACCTTCCCTCCCTACAACTATTTGATTAAAATAATGCTTTGATTTGTGGCATGTATTCCAATGCCAGTTCAAACTAGATCATTTCTATTTAAGCTTTCAGAGATTCTTTTGTAACCCAAATTGCCATAAAGCCAAAACAGTGAACCGTTTAAGAACTATTTAAAAACAAAAACAAAACAAAAAACAATATCACCAAATGTAATAGTTTTTTTGTGATAACATTTTTATTTAAAGAGTTAAAAGTGCAAAACATTGGTCCAGATAATGTACAGAAAACTACACTTCACACACCAAAGAAGTCACAGTGCACCTTTTCCACAATCCTTCCTTGCAATCAAATGTTTCACTCTAAAACAGCGCTTCTTCGATCCTTGACCACTTCTAACGCTCCTGAAGAAGAGGCAAGTATTCCTTAATCCAGCGTTTCCAAAAAAAGTCAGTTATGTACTGAACTTGTTTCCATCTGTGATGAGCATACATGTCCTTCTTTTGGATCTGTCCCATTGGCAAAGATTGCTTGATTTTTAGCAGCAAAAGATGGTTAGGGGTTAGTGGTTCCAAATCATTGGGATCAGTGGATGCCTTGGTAATGGGACGGCTGTTTATGATAGTGTTTTATCGGTTTTATTTTCTTTTAACTGATTTTGTGTAAAGCACTTTGAATTGCCCTGTTGCTGAAATGTGCTATACAAATAAAGCTGCCTTGCATTGCCTTCTGCTTCTCAAAGACCTGTGAAGCACAGATCTTAACCTCTCCCAAACTCCTCCATGATGTGATCCTGTGGGGGAACTGAAAACCCACTTTCTGAAGGAGGGTGTTGTCGATTTGAGCAGGATTCCAACCCTCCATTGCCTTCTGTACATGCTCAGCGCCAACAAAATTTGTTACATTGTCTGAGCGCAATGCCAGTATTTGTCCACGTCTTGCTATAAAACATCGAAGAGCATTAAAAAGGAGTCGGTGTCCAACGATGATAATATCGATGTGTATGGCTCTTATGGAAAGGCACGTGAAGAGAACTTCATAACTTTTCAATATACTCCTTCCCCGCTTAACTTCGAAAGGTCCGAAGTAATCCACTCCAACACGAGTGAATGGAGGTTCATCTGGAGTAACTCTGTCCTGAGGTAAATCCGCCATCTGCTGTTGCCCTGGAGTTGCATGCAGTCATCGACAGACAATACATTTTGACAGGATCTTCCTTCTAGCCACACTAGCCCTTAGGATCCAATATCTTTGCTGCAGATTGGTTAGCATGTGGTTGCAGCCTCGATGTACAGTATATGCTGAAGAATGAGGTCAGAAATGTGCAAATCCTTTGCCAATATGGAAGGATGCTTAGATTCTTTCGGGCATAGCTGCTCTGCTAAGCCGTCCTCCAACTCTCAGGATACCATCTTCAAGTACTGGGTTAAGCTTGTAAATGTGGCTTGTCCTTTTCACATTTTCTCCTTTTTGCAAGCTGTTGAATTCTTCTGGAAATCTCCTTTACTGACAAAACCTTATAATCTCCATCTCAGCCTTTCTGAATTCCTCAACTGAAAGAGGATCACAGACAGTCTGAGCCTTGATACTCTGCATCTCCTTTACCATCTTCCTCTCCTGTTGGTCCTTATCCAAGCCACCTAGAGCAAGAGTCACACGCAACTGCATTCTCTTCCAACTGAAGCACAGTAGCAGGCTCCTAAGCTTAAGGACCCAACCAACACGGATCAAGGAGGAGAAGTTATTGATCAAGCAGGTGACTGAGTCCATCTTCCCTTCAGCCTGTACAGGATTCACCAAGCTCATCTTAACTTCAGGGTCGTCCGGTAAGATTCTCCCAGAGCCATCAGGGTTTTCAGACCACCTCTTTTCCGGTCCAACAAGAAACTGAGGTCTAGACACCCATATGTTATCTTTCAGAAGCGTTGCCACCTTTACGACCCTAGAAGCCAGGTCAGCAGGATTGCGTGTCGTGTTAACGTACTGTATCTCCACTGAGATGGATTTGATATGCGGAGTATCTTTGAAACCCGATTGGCTACAAAAGGTCCGAAACCTCGAGGTCTCATTACTGATGTACTTTACTACGGAAGTACCATCTGTCCATAAAATGGAGTCCTGAAGTTTCATCTGCAACTCCTTTCTCCACAACTCATCCATTCGACTTGCAACCATGGCAGCTGTCAACTCCATACAAGGAATAGTAATTGGTTTCAATTGGACCATTCTGGCCTTACCCATTATGAAAGCACAGTGAACTTGTCTGTGAATGTTGTGTAAAAGCAGGTAGGTAACTGTTCAATAGCCACTCTCACAGGCATCTGCAAAGTGGTGTAACGGAGCAGAGATTACTTAGGGTTGCTCTTTAGTACTGACTTTGAAATTAACGGTATCGGACTGGACACACCACTGTACGCCCAATGCTCTTTCACGTCTGTTGCTAATTCACAAATGAGTCGAAAGCCCCTCTAGCACAAATGTCTTTGTAGAGTGTCAATGCCTCTTCCTCAGAAGCCACTGATGTAAGGCAATCATCCACATAGAAATTGTGCAGAACTGTTTCAATTACCTTGAGGCTGAACTTTTCCCAATTATCCTCTGCACATTTCCTGAGGGCAAAACTTGCTCAACTTGGCAAAGATGTAGCTCCAAACAGATACGCAACCATTTTGTGCTCTACCAGGTTCTGATTATGGACTCCATTCGGCCACCAAAGAAATCTCAACAGATCTGAATCCTCAGCTGGTCCTCTGAGCTGATGAAACATTTCCTCGATGTCTGCCATGAGTACAACAGGATCCTTTCGAAAGCTTGTCTTAACTCCAACTAGTTTCCTAATAAGATCAGGTCCCTGTAAGAGCTGTGCATTCAATGAGGTTCCTTTGAAAGTAGCTCCGCAATTGAAAACAACCCTGATCTTTTTCTTCTTTTGATGGTATACACCATGGTGTGGTATATACACCATACCCTACCGTCACTCTGTTCCAAATCCTCAGGTGGTACCATCTCTGCATAGCCCTTTGAGATGCATCATTCATGAAAGCAGTATAATCAGTGTGAAATGAAGGATCTTTGCCAAACCTCTTGAGGCTCAGAGCACGCGGTTGGCAACTCTCCTGTTATTTGGCATGTTTACATCCTTTATCCTCAAAAAGGTAAGCCAATGTGGTAATAGCCATCCATCCACTTAAGTTTTTGTAACGTATTCCAGGAACTGACCATCCTCTCTTGATAAGCCCATCTGCTCAACCTGACTGCATTCAGAAAAATCGTTCTTCAGCTGCTGCTTCCACAAATCATACAAGCTTGCAACATAGATTCTATTGACAGTGACATCTGGCTTTCCACAAGTAGTTTCTCTACTCCTGTCGCCTTTAAGAGGTCCATTTACAGTCCAGCCCAGCATAGTCTTGACTGCATACGGACTCCCATCCATGCTTTGGACAACTTGCCACAGCTCCAGTGCCTTTGGAATGTTGGTTCCAATCAGCAGGTCAATCTCTGAATCAATCTCTTATCTGTACGTATTTCAGATGTGGCCACCGTTGAAGATATGTCAAGGAATGTTGCCATAATGAACCGGCATGTTTTTCTTTGTGTAAATATCAGTCTAATTCAGCCACTTCCAGATCTGAAACAATTTGGCTTCCAACAACCTTCTCCTGACCCATTGTCCGTAAAAGAATACCTGTTCTTCTTCCCCTGGGATTCGGCTTGTTCATCAGCCACTCCGTGCAGAATGATGCTGAGCTCCCAGGATCCAGGAAGGCGTAGGTGATCAAAGTCTTGCATCCCTTCTTAGACTTCACTTGAACTATGGGGAGTGTCCAGTCTTGCTCACTGGCCCCTGTTAGACCACTGGATTGAACAGAGATCAGAGCACTGCTCATCGCTGTCTCCGATTCTCCTTTGGCTTGCACAGAATGTTTCCTTCTCCTTTGGGGAAATATAGAGTACACTAGGGTACCTCTGACTGCATATCTTGCATGAGAGACACTTCCTGCAGTCTCTACACATGTGCCTAATGCAGCAAAACACACCCCATGTAAGAAAACAATTCTCACATTGTGCATCCTCCTCTCCAATTGGATGCAGAGATTGATGTATTGTTCAAGGAAGAATAAGCAGTAATCTTTAGGACTGTCCGTTTTCTCTTCGATGCTGTGTTCAAAACCCCTTATGAAGGTGTGATATTGCAAAGGATTATCGTCAAAATCATCAAGATCTCGTTTTGGCAGAAATGAAAGAGATTGTTGCTGAACAAATAATCTAGTTATTTCATTTGTACCGTAATTATTTGACTGTGATCATTGCTGCAGGCTGATTACTGTGGTGCTGAAACAGTGGTTGTGATTGAATGATATTGCACCTTCATGCCGCCTGAGTTCTGGGCATCCTGATGATGTAATTTGGGTTTAGGTCGGCTGGATGATATTGTCCACTTGAGGGTTAGCGCCAAAACAATGTAGACTAGGTTTGGCCGGTATTAGGATATTTGTATCAGGCACAAATGGTTTTGCTTTAGCACTGAATAGTTTTTATTTCATTTGTCCCCTTTCAAAATAAGAATCCATGCCATTGGACTTCACAGATGGAGGACTTGAAACACGAGAACCTCGAGCTTCTAAGCACATTCACTTTAGCCATCGTTGCTATTTCCACTTCCAGTGCAAGCTGTTCCTTTTTTTTCTTTGTTGCTCCTCCATTTCTTCTAACTCATGTTTATCCTTCAATAGCCTTTGTCGTGCAATGAGAGCAGCCATATTGGCCTCAGCTTTAATGCGTGCCGACGATGTTGTTGAGATGAGTAGCCATTTGATTCATAGTCTCCAGATGAAATCGCACCTTTGAGGCATTGTCATCATTTTGCATTAGATCCTTTATTGTCTTTATTAGACCTTTAATTCTGTGAACATTTCCTTTGCGTTCTTTCTGAAGTTTCTCAATTTTATTCTCCAAAGCTTTGGAGGTGAGTTTGATTTCTCTTTTTTTGTCCTTCCATCTTTGAGAAATTGACATTTGAAATGGCTTATGATCCACTTGTTGCCTTTTCCCAAGGTATCACAAATCACAATAATCAATCAATCAATCCACTGATGATCAAGACAATAAACCATACAAGGAAACAACAATGCCTCCCCAACGGACACGCGGCAGTAACCTATTCACACTGTGTACACAGTAGGCCTACTATTTAACACAAAGTTACAACATACCGCCGCAGAGAATATACCATTGTTTCGAGTACCGTGCCTTCAATACTCCGATGATGTATCACCTTGTGTTGACTAATATTGAATATACCATTTCGTAGATCCACTCTGATGTATCACCTTCTCCGTCAAAGACCACAAGAAACCCAGGTGCACAGGTGAAGCAAAGAAATGTATTACTTCCGCTCAAACCGTCATGAAAACAATATCAGCGCATAACACAATAATCACACACAATAATAAATAAGACCATAAACAACATAATGTGGCTCCTACAGATATGTGTACCTGTGTTAACCACTTTTGTAAACTGGGTTTGAATTAAATGTGCTAAGTTTAACTTGATTTGAATGGACTTACATGCAAATTATAATCAGGTTTGGTTGGTAATCAGGAAATGTGGGTAATTGCCTTTGGTAATAGCCCTGGGCATGAGGTGTGTAGTCACGATGAAAAGAACAGGAAAATTATGAGACTGGCAACAGTGTTTCCTTCTCTCTTTTCTGCCAGACTGTACTGTGTTTACATTGTGTTCTCAATTTCACATTTTTTGTCATGACCAAGTAGCATAATCAGACAACATAACTTAATGCAGTGTTCAACGTGACAGGGGCCTTACCAAATATTGTCAAAAAGGAGCCTCAAAATAGGCTGTTCTGTAAGTGAAGTTAACTTGCACGCCTAGTTGTACCATTCCGACCACATCTGTGTGTTTGGTAAATGATGAGACCGGCAACAGGTGGCCTACTGTGCTTCCTTCTCTCGCTTCTGCCAGACTAAAAGACAAGAGTCGGCTACAGCCAAAGCTCTTTAATTGTTTGTGAGGGTGCGTGGGCTGAGTGATGTGGTTGAAGTCATCATGTCCTTGGTCAACCAAGGATATTTCCTGATATTGTTATGGATCATGACATGGCAAATGTAGACAAAAATCATACATAGCCTACTACTTTAGTAAAATAATCAAACTGATGTCCACAGTGGACAGTGGAAAGCTAAAACTTGTAAAATGATAACATATGATACAGTATAATTCAGCTGAAAGTCAGATAATACTCTATAATAGGCTAATACTTCCAAATCCATAAAGTTCCGTGGATAACATCTAAGAAAATAGTTTGGTACAATAAGTACATAGCTACAATGCCAACAGACCATGACATTTTTTAACATACTCAGTAAGAAGTATCCTTACGGTGAAACTTACCAATGCAAATACTGTATATCCAATGCTTCCAGAAAAACTAGGGACACAATATTACTTAAACATGACAGTCATAATGACACTGACACGTTT
>JABXJD010001547.1:0-82877 GCA_013375575.1 Percina caprodes | reverse complement strand
CCAGATCAAAGAAGTTGATGATTTATTCCACAGCAAATGAAGACATCTTATAAATGGATGAAAAGTTAAAAACTGGACACTCAGACTGTTTAATCTGAATTCTAACCATTAATTATGCCACTTTGACTCTTTTGGCCCATAGATTGAGTATTACAGACAATGCAGTCTTGCAGCACACAGGTTGTACAGGTAAAAGCCAGTAAATTAGAATATTTTGAAAAACTTGATTTATTTCAGTAATTGCATTCAAAAGGTGTAACTTGTACATTATATTTATTCATTGCACACAGACTGATGCATTCAAATGTTTATTTCATTTAATTTTGATGATTTGAAGTGGCAACAAATGAAAATCCAAAATTCCGTGTGTCACAAAATTAGAATATTGTGTAAGGGTTAAATTTTGAAGACACCTGGTGCCACAAAGTAATCAGCTGATTAACTCAAAACACCTGCAAAGGGCTTTAAATGGTCTCTCAGTCCAGTTCTGAAGCCTACACAAACATGGGGAAGACTTCAGATTTGACAGCTGTCCAAAAGGCGACCATCGACACATTGCACAAGGAGGGAAAGACACAAAAGGTTATTGCTGAAGAGGCTGGCTGTTCTCAGAGCTCTGTGTCCAAACACATTAATAGAGAGGCAAAGGGAAGGAAAAACTGTGGTCAGAAAAAGTGTACAAGCGATAGGGATCACCGCGCCTAGTCAAGATTGTGAAAAAGATTCACAAGGAGTGGACAGCTGCTGGAGTCAGTGCTTCAAGATCCACCACCAAGAGACGCTTGAAAGACATGGGTTTCAACTGCCGCATACCTCGTGTCAAGCCACTGTTGACCAAGAAACAGCGCGAGCGCCTCACCTGGGCTAAGGAAAAAGAGCTGGACTGCTGCTGAGTGGTCCAAAGTCATGTTTTCTGACGAAAGCAAATTTTGCATTTCCTTTGGAAATCGAGGTCCCAGAGTCTGGAGGAAGACAGGAGAGGCACAGGATCCACGTTGCCTGAAGTTTAGTGTAAAGTTTCCACCATCAGTGATGGTTTGGGGTGCCATGTCATCTGCTGGTGTCGGTCCACTCTGTTTCCTGAGATCCAGGGTCAACGCAGCCGTCTACCAGCAAGTTTTAGAGCACTTCATGCTTCCTGCTGCTGACCTGCTCTATGGAGATGGAGATTTCAGGTTCCAACAGGACTTGGCGCCTGCACACAGCGCAAAATCTACCCGTGCCTGGTTTACGGACCATGGTATTTCTGTTCTAAATTGGCCAGCCAACTCCCTGACCTTAGCCCCATAGAAAATCTGTGGGTATTGTGAAAAGGAAGATGCAGAATGCCAGACCCAAAACGCAGAAGAGTTGAAGGCCACTATCAGAGCAACCTGGGCTCTCATAACACCTGAGCAGTGCCAGAAACTCATCGACTCCATGCCACGCCGCATTAATGCAGTAATTGAGGCAAAGGAGCTCCAACCAAGTATTGAGTATTGTACATGCTCATATTTTTCATTTTCTTACTTTTCAGTTGGCCAACATTTCTAAAAACTCCCTTTTTTGTATTAGCCTTAAGTAATATTCTAATTTTGTGACACACGGAATTTTGGATTTTCATTTGTTGCCACTTCAAATCATCAAAATTAAATGAAATAAACATTTGAATGCATCAGTCTGTGTGCAATGAATAAATATAATGTACAAGTTACACCTTTTGAATGCAATTACTGAAATAAATCAAGTTTTTCAAAATATTCTAATTTACTGGCTTTTACCTGTATGTGATCGATATGGATATTAATAATGGAGTCTGACTACTCAAGGTGGAGAATTTTTGTGGAAAACAGAATCAGCAGACTAATTTATTTCAATTCATGGCTTTTTTATTTACATGCTTTTATGTGTTTACTATTTAAACGAATCACTCAGCAATTTTTTTCAAATGTTCTGTGTGAGTTAACCAAAAGGGACTAACGACAAATGATTTGAGTCATTGATAGTTATTTTTATATTGTGACTTTTCTTTTTTTTTTTTTTTTTTTACAAATAAAGAATTGGTTTTGCAATTGTTTGAGGATGGAAATGCATTCGTACATTTGTTAGGCCTCAGGGATACACACTATGCATGTTGATGAGAATAATGAACATAAACTTAACTGATCTTAAAGTGATGTATAGTGATCTATAATATAAAGATTGACATCAGTTGGAGCTAGGGACTGAGAGCCAGGAAAATACTGGAAGCTGTTGAGAAACGGACAATGCATTATTGTTTAGGTCTTCTTATGGGACTTGTTGGCTAGAATAAAGCCACTCTCACCCTTTAAATTACAACACAAATGCCTCCACATTAACCCTTTCAGACCCTCTTTAAATATTGAACTCTTGTTTCAATACGTTTCATTTATTTGTTTCAGCCAGGACCACAACAGCGACATGGAGTGGAGCCCCACTGTCTTCCTGCAGGGAAAATAAAGTAGAATGCCTCTGTGGGTACAATGCCGGTTAATTCAGAATGACAGTTCCAGTCATTCTGAATTAAAGCAGGTTTCCACAGTTTCTATCAGCAGGGAGAGACAAATGAATGTTCACTTAGCTACTCATCTGGATGATGATGTTATTATTCTGGAATCAGAAGATCATTTTGGCATTATGTGTTGTTTTTCTTCTTTTCTGCCCTTTCCTTAATTTCTTTTGTTTTTAAAATCACTGTAGATTCTTTCAATAATGGGGTTAATACATCTAGCATTGTACTTAGGTGCTGGTAAAGTAGATCAAATAGCAATGCATTCTAATTGACGGGTTTGTAGGATATAGTCCACACTAAAACGTATGATATAATACGAAAATTAGAAGATCGTTGGCTGGTCCCGTGACATCGGCTCCAGAGTGGCAGTTTCTAGCTATTTATGCCGCTACAGACCTTTCCGTCACGGCTCGTCCTATCAGCGGCAGTTAGATGCGTTTAGGCGCTACAGAGCTCTGCACCACCAGCAACGGTGCTCCGCATGATGCTCCGTCAGGTCAGTGGTAGTTGGTGGTTCAGTTACCCAAGAAAAGCTGACTATGAGCCGGGTACAGAGCATAGCAAGCTGCCGGTCATTTCAGCGGAGATTACGGTTAAGTTTAGGTAAGAACAAGTAAGCGTTATGCAGAAAGTTACGTTTTAGGCACGAAACAACTAGTTAAATTTAGGAAACATATTGTGGTTTGTATTAAAACACTCCCAAGGGACAAGCATTTCCTGGGTGAAAGTCTTTAGTTTTCCCCAGGAAGCAAACTCAGCTCCCTTGGTTGAAAGTCCTGTAACGCCCACCCACAACTCACCCCGACTTCTTCCCTTTGGGTTAGCCACATTCTTATTCAGCAGCAGTCAATGTGGTGCTTACAGCAAAAAAACAACAACTTGGAAATCATACGAATTACACCGCTAATCTATTCGTAGCTTTTCGAATATATGGTTCATATGAACAGGCTGAAAATAAATATAGGCTATATGTAGACAATTGTAAAACAAAACCACTTCTAGTTATGTGTAAAAATAAGAGTTTCAATTAATTTGTACTATTGTACCAGGTAGGTACAAATGTGCTTGCTCTGCACTCGCACATTGTTGAGGAATTATGTTACAGTACGTGATTTATGTTACTCTTTAACATTGGTTATTTACTTGCTGTAGATGCAGAACATACATTCCTAATACTTTGGTACAATGATTAAAATATAGAATATGAAATAGTGGGACATTCAGTTACAGTACACTTGTAAATTTCAATCTGGCAGTGGTTGTTGGGGTCTCAAAATAGTAAAATATATATATATATTTTTATTACAAACCGTTAATGTGTCATGCCATCTTATGCCAGAGTCCTCTGATAATGATCAGTAGTGGTACGGTTCTATCATGCCTGCCTCCTTGTATTGGAGGTGCAAAATTATGGCAAGAAACTATAAGATCCCCTTAATAAGTTGCTGAAGACAGAAGGCGTAAATTAGTTCAGGAAGAGATAACACACACACGCTGTACAAATGCTGTAGCATGCCATCCAGGAGTCCTTAGACTAGGCTTTAGTTTGTGAGGTCTGCCACATGTGTGGTCACCGTTGTGCGCCATTACACTCCCACATTAAAATGACCTTTAGTCCCTGTCGGTGTATAGGGAGTTGCTATTTTGGGTCATGTCCTCAGCCTGTACCCACCTTGAATTCACATAACACCAGGGGATTCACCTTTACAGGAGAAAGAATTAAAGTGAGTTAAGAGGATTCTTCCCTCCTCCAGTCCATCACATTTCAACAACCTTCATCTGTCCAAGCTGCAAATGATTGCCAGAAACCTGGTTAGCTCTGCACACCCACATATACATTGTGTGTGTATTTCAGTTTTGTCTCCCTGCCTTTTAAAAAGGAAATGAGAAAATATATACGCAAAAATCCCTGTTTACCGTTTGTATGGAAAGCACAGGGCATAGCAGCTGCTAGACCGCAGCGCTGTAAGATGACGTAGCATTAAGAGCGACAACGTTAGCGATTAGTATTAAAGACCTAAAATCAGAAGGATGGTTTGGGTGGTGGACAACACAAGACTTTCACCCAGCACACTGAGGTACGTGTCCCTGTTCTTGTCCTGCGTGTCACTGATGTTGGGCCCATCAGTAAGGGTAAACCTGATTTTAACCAAATAGAAAACAGCAGTAAGTTTAGATAAGTTTAAACTGATCTACGAGGGACAAAGAAACACATGCAGCTACAGACAAATGGCGTTTATCCACTGCATAGTATCTACTCAAATCGCCTCAACAGAGACATGTCTGCTACATGTCTGTCTGCTGTTTTTGCTTTGTTGTAGTTTGTAAAAAGGTATATAGGTTTTGATGAGTGAATAATTATTCATTGGCCATTGATAATTTTGAAGTTAAATTAATTCTACTATACTTTAAATAGCAGTTGTGGTGATAATTTTTTGTATTTGTTGTAATAATGGATGAACACATCAGTGCTCAAATTCCACTTTCTTTTGTTCCCTTTAGAGATACAAGATAAATTAATCCAATTAATTAAGATCTGTATTTTAAAGAAAACCACAGTTCAAGATTGGTCCCTGATTCCCGTTTTGATTGTTTGTCAATTTGGTGAAGTTATACATACCCATATTCATAACTTTAATAATATTGACTAAACATATTTGATAATTTGCCAATAATTGAATCGGTACTCCTACCAATTCCCAACCAAATGTAATATTTATTTTAACCCCATCCACAATCTTTTTCTAAACCTAACTGTCCCGTTCTTGTGCCGCATGTCATTTAAACAACATGCTTGGTCGAGACTCTTGGCGTCACTTTTTGATGTCCTGGGTCGGAGCGTACATTTAACTGACCTTCAGCACAAGATCGGGACCGTTAGGGTTAGGAAAAGATCGTGGATGGGGTTACAAAAGTATATTTCAGTAGCATTTTTATGTCTTAATGGTACCTGAGTAGAAGTACAAGAAGCAACATACCCCCAGCAGTACCACCAATATCAACATGGCTAACTTCTCCAACAGAGGCAGCCAACCTCCTATGCATAGTATAATCTTCTCCCACATAACATACTCAAGCTGGACACAAGTAAAACACTTGACTGAAATGCCAATGGCTATCACCCCTGCCACAAAGGAATAATTGATTTAATTTAATAATTTTAAATGTTTTTCAGATGCTTGCCTCAGGCAACAAGGGCAACTGCCAGAGAGGTCTGTGTTGTTCAATATCAATGTAGCAAGTGTGGGCAAAAAGTCTTCTTATTCGGAGCCATCCACTACTGGAATAATCTCTCTATTAATTCCCTAACCTTTAACCATAAACTTAAGAGATGGCTGAAAGCAAACCAAACTTCATGAATTATCATACTACCTGCAGCGGGAGCACTGTGAGAGTCATGTTTTTCGACTTCTCCAGTGCTTTTAACACCATCCAGCCTTCGCTGCTCAGAGTGAAGATGGAGAGTGCCGGAGTGGACCAACACCTGGCTGCATGGACTACGAACTACCTTACCAACAGACCACAGTATGTGAGGCTCCATCACTGTGTGTCTGATGTGGTGCTCTGCAGCACAGGTGCCCCTCAGGGTACGGTGCTCTCCCCCTTCCTCTTCACCCTCTACACCTCAGACTACACACACAACACCACCCACTGCCACATCCAGAAGTTCTCCGATGACACAGCCGTTGTTGGTTGTGTTTCTGAGGGGAACGATCTGGAATATAGGTCGATTATCAAGGACTTTGTCAGCTGGTGTGAGCTCAACCAGCTTCAGCTTAACACCAGCAAGACAAAGGAGATGATTGTCGACTTCAGGAGGAAAACATTCCATTTCTTACCGGTGAGCATCCAGGGATCGGACATTGAGGTAGTGGAGAGCTACAGATTCCTGGGTGTTCACCTAAACAATAAACTGAACTGGACTGATAATACCAATGCACTCTACAAGAAGGGCCAGAGTCGCCTCCATCTCCTGAGGAGACTCAGGTCCTTTGGAGTGTGTAGGACCCTCCTCAGGACTTTTTATGACTCTGTGGTGGCCTCTGCCATCCTGTATGCTGTGGTCTGCTGGAGGGGGGGCAGCTCGGACCGGGACAGGAGCAGACTTAATAGACTGATCAGGAGAGCGAGCTCTGTCCTGGACTGTCCTCTGGACCCCGTAGAGAAAGTAGGGGAGAGAAGGATGTTAGCCAAGCTGACATCCATCATGGACAACACCTCTCACCCCCTACATGACACTGTGGGGTCCCTGAGCAGCTCCTTCAGCAGCAGACTGATACACCCACGGTGTAAGAAGGAGAGGTACCGCAGGGCCTTCATCCCGGCCGCTGTCAGGCTCTACAACACCTGCACTACCTGACGATGTTGTAGTTTCTGTTACTGTGTTTCTTTTACCTCGCACACTCTAGATATCTTCTAGAGTACTTACTTGTTCAATATTATTTATGGTTACCTATTTTTGCTATACTATTTTAATTACATATTCAATTTAATTTAACGTCACTCACTCTGCAATATTGTTCTACTGCACTTTACGCAACCTTTACTTGATGTCACTACATTTACCGGCTGCTCACTGTCTGCTGTTTGCTTGCTTTTTGTATGTTTATTTGTGTGTTTGTTTGTTGTTGTTTTTTTGTTTTTATTGCTGCTTTTACTGTAGAAAATGTGACAAGTAAATTTCCCCGCTGTGGGATGAATAAAGTATTATCTAATCTAATCTAATCTAAACCCGGCACTGCCTTTATTTCATTGCATATAAAATCTACTTGTAATGCATTTATGTATTTTGTTATTTTGTATTGTACTATAGTATTTACCATTAGGCCAATGGTAATAACCCACAAAGGGACAACAGATGAAAAATAGCTTGTTACCTTACTCTGGCACATTTTCATTGAGGTGAAAACTTAAATGTTGAATAATGTGCATTAAAGTGATTTTTGTCATAATTTAATTTGGTGTATGCTGTACCAACATTTCCTCTAAAAGGGGACATCTGTGGCGTAATCATCATCATGTCATCTTATTGTTTCTATGAGATATTCTTAATACCTTATTATATTCCAATGAATGAGAAAGATGTGTCTCACATGCTGTACAGTACATGAGCACTATGAGAACTATGTTCAAATGTCATAAAATCAAATCAAATGTTTACCTTTTTTAATGTTTTAGAATTAGTTACTATGTATGACTGTATTTTGGATGCATTAGACACATTTTTGGCATTGCATGAAAGTTACAGTACAGTAGTAAGACCAGAGAAGGAACATAGAAGCACTTTTCCAGTGATGACTAGGTGTTACTGCGCAGCCTCCAACTGAGCTTGACGGCGTAGTTGTGACGTGGGCAACGTGTCTGAAAGTTGTAAGTCTTCTGGTAGCTGTGCCAAGAGAAATATCAATCGTTCCCAATCAGCAGAGACGGAGAGCGTAGGTATATGTTAGGAAATAACACACATTATTTATAAATTCCTGCTAACTAACATGCTAGTTAACATTAGTAATTAAACCTAAACAGTTGATGTACTGTAAGTTGAAACAGTCTGCGTGCTTCTCCTGGCAATACAGTGATTTGTCAACTATGCGACAGCAAGTCACGTGGTTATGGCACAAATGTTAGCCTATTTTTACAAAAACGTCTGCTACGGAGCCATAACGTGAGGTACAAGATAGTGTTTCTTTAGAAAAACAATGCACAAATAGTCTTGAAACGCTTCAGATGTAAAGTTATTCACTGTCAAAGTGGTGCCAAAATGAATGGCAGTCAGTGGGATGCTAACTGCAGGTGATGGCTTCTTAGCATTTAAATGGTGCCATGGGAGCTACGCTTAGAGAGAAGAGGCTTACCCTCTTGGTCTTGTCTTGTTTAGATTTACTTCTTGTGTTTTCTCACATTTTTTGATTACAAAAGTCAAAAATTGTACTTTAAACCAGAACTTAGTTAAATCTTATAGCAATAAAGCGTAGTCCATGAGGTAATGACAACAAAACTGTCACCAATGTTGCTTGGAATGAGTTTTGCAGGAGATGTGAACAGTTTTTTCACATGTGGCTTCAGTTGTGCCCAGTGTTGTTTAGCAATTAAAAGAGAGTTATTTTTGACTCGTCTGTTATACCGCAATGCTGCAAAGCATATAACATTAAACTGTAATTTAAATTTCTGTAAAAGCATTAAATACCTTTTTACAAAAGCAATTTAATTTTCAAAAGATAAGAAATTGCTTGTTTTACATGTATTATGTAATATAAATAAATGAGGTGGCTATACTCTGAGGCTGAGGACTGAGCCTGTAATTTTATGTTTTACACTTTGTATGTAAGCAGAACATTTTGTGTTTAAACATATGAATTCATCAAGTCAGCTTTGCATTACGATGAAGTTTGAACCAAACTTCAAAAGCAGTCATTTATAATGTACGGATATAGACATGAAAGAGTTCAAACGTCCACCAAAGTCATATCTGATGTCATCTTTATTTTACAAGCTTTATTAACACATGCCGTTTGAGCTATGCCTCTGCCCCATGGTGTTCCTTCTCATGTCATTTTAATATTAATCTAGATCATATAAAGTTACTCCAATAAAGTCTTTGAAGTCTAAAACTATTGGTTGGGTGAGATGATGATATGTGGAGAGTACATACCTAAATCATTTCACACAAGCTACAGGGACATGTCATTATTTTGACTGACACATTCTTGACTTATCAGACTTCTTATTCTTTAAGCAGACTGTAAGAACTGTATTGAGCTATAACACATGTACAGCTTGTTGGTCCTTCAATATCTGCTCATGGACGCTAAAGTATGGTTACACTAAAATAATTTGGTTTGGGAAAGATTGTTTCGATGGCATATGAAACATGGGGAAGGTATTGTTGAAGATAAAGCAGATCCAATCTGTTTTGCTTAATAAAAGCTATTGCATAAGAGTGGCAGGTGATTTCAAAGCATTTCTAAATAATGGATATTATAAAACATTAATGTATGACTTTTAGTGATGATATAATGATTTTATAGGATGAGGACATGAAGCAAATAAACTGCTTTAAAGCAATGTCCAAGAGGAAAAGGAATACTGATTGCAATGTCCATATGGGAACCTGACTATTCTTTAAGAGTTTTGTACATTGAAGCTGTGTTGTAGAACTAAGCTAAAGCAATCGTAAAATACTGTAAAAGCCACAAATCTCAGCAATGGGAAAAGTAATCAATGAGTCTGCAATCTTGGTAAACAGCTCTATCAATCCCTTACAGATACAGTATACTCTGGTAATTTGTGCAATGGTACAGTGACATTCTTACCCTTGTAGAATGATTTTTCAAGCTTCACAAGTGTGTGGATGTGATTGTTACAGACCAGAAAGGTCTTAAAACAATCATTGCAATGTATTTAAGACATGAAAGCCTAGTGCGGCAGCATTCTGCAGATGTACTTTAGTGAGACGGATGGCTAATGTGTTTCTGTACTGCATACAATACCTCTTTCTGCTCCAGCCTCATCCCTCCTCTCTATCAGCAGGTAGCGAGGACTCTCGGGGAGGAAAGGCAGCACACACAGCTGCAGCATTGCAGGCAACGCCAGGAAGGAAAACAGGTAGCTCCACCTGGATTCCTGCAGTCAAAACATCCACAAGAGCTACATCAAAGCTTCAGACATGGTATATATGATATGATATCATACTATACAAAATAAATTCATTGATTAAGTCGATGCACATCATATTCTCATTAAGAATTTCTGCAATTAGTAATGACCATTAACATTTCAATGTAACATAACAATGGGTTACATTGTAGAAAATAGGGCATAGTAAATGTTTTTACTTACTTAACGTTTTTACTTACTTACTTCACTATGCCCTAAATTTTTAAGTGGCACCTCCCTCTTGTATTAGAAGTGATTTTGGTCAAGGGCATTTCTGCCTTAATAGATGCAAGGAACTGAAAAAATTTAGTTGTCTTTTTTCCCCACAACTATGTTATGGAGTGAATATAGCCTGCATGGATGCAGGGAAGACAAATAGCCAAAAACAAGTGCATTAGGGTGCTGTTACTCATCTAGGTTGACTCAGTTCCATTTCACATTGATTTATTTCACAAAATGCCTGAGGCTAAATATTTATCAAAGCCTGCTAGATTCATGGAAGCTGGTATTAAACATGGTCGATAAAGCAACAGCAAAGAGCACTTGAGTCCTTGAAAATAACCTTGGATTTTAAATGATCCTCCATTTTCGCAGACAAGACAATTTGCCATGTGTTTACTCAAAAAATGTTCTATTCTAAAATAGGATATCCTATTTGATAGAAAGTATTGACTGTATCAACACAAATCCAAAAGTGTAGTCATCCTTCTGGGCTTATAAACTAAGACGAGTGTGGGAACTTGCCTGTGTTGATGAAGGTCACTGCCAACACACACACACACACACACACACACACACCACACACACACACACACACACACACACACACAGACACACACATACTGTACGTAAATACCTCATACGAAGCATTGCCCTTAGGAAAGACAACAGGATGCACAGCCCTATCTACTTGGCAGATCTATATGCTTCATGATCTCACTTGAGCAAACGGGAGGGAGACATTTGTTGTTATCCAGAGACAGTGGAAAGAAGCTGCCCTTTGGAGAGAAAATGTCAGCTCTCAATCTGTTGGGGATTGTTTAACTTGAAAAACGTGAAAAAAAAAATGTATTAGACTGTAAAACTTTTAGAAAAAAAAATTTAATTAACTCTTCTTTAACAGATGTGATGTATTTATGAACGGCAAATTCACAAGTTATGTAGCCTGCAGAACTATCACCAAAGAAAATGGCCTGAGGATGAAAAAAGGTCCCTCAGCCTAGAGGTCTTGCATTTCACATGTCTGTACATCCTGCCAGAGTGCACACATGTGAAAACACCTGTGTTGGGGTGGTTGGAGTCTTTGACAGTGCTGCAGGCTCTTCTGTTGATTCTGTGCAAATTGTATGGGCATCCTGGTGATCTTCTTAGCAGTCCTTATCACTCTCTGCAGGCGTTTATGGTTCTTAGTGGTGAATTTCCCATACCACACTGATGTAGCTGGTCAAGATCCTCTCTATGATGCAAATGGAGAAGCTGCTGAGAATCTTGGGTGACATGCTGAATCTCTGTCTCCTTAGAAAGTACAGCCGCTGTTGTGCTTTCTGGACCAGCTGGGTGATGTTACATGCCCAGGAGATGGCATGAATGAAAGCTGCTAACCCCCTCCACCTCAGATTCTGCATTGTCAGTGGTTAATGAGGTTGTGTCTCCTTTCTCATGTCCATTATTATCTCCTTGGTCTGGTGATCTGTGTTGAGCGAGAGGTTGTTGTTGTCACACAATGTCATCAGACTGGCCACCTCTTTTCTGCATGCTGTTTCATCACCCCCAGTGATCCGACCAATGACTGGTGGTGTCAGCAAATTTCAGGGTAATTTTGACCTTGTGTGCGGCAATGCAGTCATAGGTGAATAGTGCGAAGAGCATTCGGCTAAGGACATATCCTTGTGTGGTTCCAGCGTTCCTCACCACATTGTTAGAGGTTAGATCCTAACAGATTGCGGTTTCTCAGTAAGAAAGTCTAACAGCCAGCAGTGTGGGTTTCAGGCAAAGATTGTAGCGTTTGTGGGGGAGGACTGTATTAAAGAATGAGCTGTAATCGATGAAGAGCATTCTGATGTCTTTGTGTTCCACGTGGGAGAGGGCTTTGTGCAGAGCTGCAGAGATAGCGTCCTCATTGGATCCTTTAGGGAACTGGGATGATGGTGGTGGTTTTACAGCCGGTTGGGACTGTGGCCTGTGCAAGAGACATGTTAAAGATGGAGGTGAAAACATGGGCCAATTGTGTAGCTCATGTCTTGAGGGCACGCCCAGTGGAATTTATCTGGGCCTACTGCCTTACGGGGGTTAACTCTTTTGTCTACATCTGCTGATGGGTTAGTGGGTTAGTACATTTTCTGAGTGTATGTATGTAATATGTATTTAATTAATAACCTCTACGGCAGTAGGTAAATATGCTGAAATTAAAAAAATATCACATTTACATGTAACAATAATTAAAAATAAGAAAGGGAAGGAAGAACAGGAACCAGATTGAGTTCATCCTTAACTAGCTGTCTTATGCAACATTGTTGAAGTTTTGAGCTTGACTATCTTTCTCTGCAAGGCCCCTTTATATTTCTTGGATTATGAAAAAAAACTGAAGATGTACGCCTTTTTGCTTCTGACTGATAACACGAGCTTGTCTGCACTGGTGACAGTCCAACTCTTATTTTTGATCCTCTGAGCACTAAATCCTGTGTGAGCTGTGTAAATAAAAGCATGCTGCACTGAGCTGTGGCTCGTCTCATCCCAGCTGGAGATGAGAGTGGGCGTTTAGATTAGACCACTCAAAGGCAGCTACACAGAGTTGAATTCATGTTCTACAAGCTGTGGCGTGATGTCTGGGGTCTGTACGACATACATCTTATAAAAAACAAAAAAAATTTTACCTCTGTTTTGTTTATTTTCTGGTATAATAGAATATAGGCTGCTGATGTTGACTGCACTCACATACTGATTATTTCTATTGACAGGTATGTTAGTCATGTGCCTAAGGTGAAGCCGGGTAACTGAAAGAAATCCAAGGCATTTTGATCTTGATTTGTAGTACTCACAAAAGCAGAATTTATAAATCCAGGATAACCAATAAAGCGAGGCTTGACCTAGTCTAATCTGTGCATCCTGGCTTGGTGCGTTTCACGAAGGCCAAGCTGAGGAGGAGCGACTAGTTTGAGCCAGGCTAAAGTATTCCGGATAGATGCTTTCACGGCTTTCCTTAACAGACCTCAAGGTCAATCACAGATTTATTGATACTAAAATGGAGAATATGCATTGTTCATACTTTATACAGAGTGAGCAGCAGCTTCTTTTGGAAGTATGATAACGTAAAAAGAAGAAAAAGAAGCACGGGCGCTGTAATGAAACAGCGAGAGCAGATGATCGTGGATCAACTAAATGCGTAAACAGCCTAAATATATACATTTACTGACCACTGCTCTGAAACTGTCAGAAATCATACCATTCAAGGATTAGGCTACTAATCATTGACACAATTTAACAGTTATACTCTTTGCCTAAAAGTAAGCAGAATATAATGTTACTCAGGAAATTTACCATAAAGATCAATTTTCCACAACACTAGAATATGATGCATAAATACATTGTTTCTCCCTCTCATGGGGTAAAATATAAATTTCCTAAGTCATATTAACTTCCACTGTTCGCTTTTAATGCAAAGTGTACAATCATTCGTGTTTGCAAATGACAAGTGACTCATTGAATGGCAGTAGTTCGTAAATGTATATTTTTAGACTATCATTCAGTTGTGCCACGCTTTTTGTCACTTTTTTCCCCCTTCCTAGTTTCCTTGTTTACATATTATATGCTTAGCTCCCTCGTATATACGGACAAAGAAAAGAAAGACGAAATTGGACTCTAAAATCTAGAAACTATAGATAATTAAGTGATATATATAAACTTTATTTCAGACCCAGGGGTATCCATATCACAATAAACATACAACACAAAATACAAAATACAGAGCCTTCCACAATGTTCAGTGTCTAATATACAGACATGTTCACCGATGGTTCCACAGTCTGAAAGAGAATCTGACAGAACTGCGTACAGGGTTAGCCAAAACAGTGATTATGTCATTTTCTAACTCAGATACCCTACACATAAATCTATACATCAGGTTATGTAAAACAGCAGAGCCGGGGCCTGTTGCACAAAGGTAGAATGAAGATATTCAGTATAACTGAAAAAGCTCAGCCTGACTTAGTGTGATCCGCTCATCGCAACTTAATCAGTTGCACGTTTGCCAAGCCAGGATGAGAAGGTGAAGCTATGTCAAGCGAGGTGTAGATAGCTGGGATAAGTGCACGTTCACGGCTTTCTTAAATAGACCACGGTATCGATCACAGGTTTACTGATGCAGAAATGGAGAAGACGCATGCGGCATATGTTTCATCGAATGAGCAGCAGCTTCTAATGGAAAGTAACAAGGAGGTGAAGCATATAATATGCAAAAAGGGAAATATGGCTGTTATCAAATGGAGAGAAAAAGCCCACCAGACTATAGCGGACTGACTGAATGTGTAAGGATTTAAAAAGATCTACTTAGCCTACAAGTCACTCCACATTTTTACAAAGTTGTAGACTACACTGTGTTTTAAATGCTTTTAATATGCTTATTTCATGGGTTGGTTTTATCTGTTTTTATGTGATAAATGTGCTGGTTTTGCTGTAAAGGGTCTTTTGAGTAGCCTACCATGTACAGCACAATATAAATAAAATGTATTATTTAACCTACTTTGTCTTAAAAATGAGAAGAGGGAATTGATGTTCCCCAGGAAATTTACCTTAATGACTAGGCTTCATTTCAAACCCTTATTCACAACGCAAGAACGTGTTTTACAACCATATGCACAAATTTCTATAAGCTATGTCTAATTCTAAATATCTTTCTACAATTAATGTTCCAATTAATGTAACCATCTAAACAACTGTAATTGTAGGGGTTTAAATCAAACTCATGACAACAATAGTGACGAATAATGCATGTTAATAAAAATAAAGCAGAACACAACGAAATAACTGTTAAACAGAACGGCACAAAAACTAGAAAAAGTGTCCCCAATACACACTGTAAGCATTTACTGTATGTAAAACTGTATTATTCATGTTTTTTTAGTCTTCTAACCGGTGACAGCACCAAAATAAAAAGATTAAGAAGCATTGTGGTCATCCCGGTGTGATGAACATACACTACACTATATACGTATACAGGCCAAGTTATTGGTCCAGTGATGTGAGACTTATTGAGAAGGTTATGAAACCAAAGTAAGCTATAATTCCTAATAAAAAAACATTAGGCCTACATATTGAGTAACACAAACTATCCTTTATTAGAGAAGGACAAGCATAAAAAAAATTAAATCATGAATGTATTGGTCTCTGACCAGTCCGCGCTGCTCATCTCTACTTTTACAGAGAGAGCGGACACTGATGACAAGCACAGGCCTGCCAGCAGGCAGCCAAATGGTGTTGCTAAGAACTTGCAATAACTATTATCACCGGCCCACCGGGAAAAGTCCCAACTCTCCTGATTGCCACTCTGCATCTGGGTGCCAGGGCAACCATTTCTAACCATCTGAACAACTGCATTAGCACACAAGCAGAAGACAACGGAAAACACGTTTATTTCGGATCAGGGCGGCAGCTGATTTAACACAAGACTCCAGGATTAATCTTAGCCTGGCTGTTAGCCGCAAAGAATAACTCTCCATGGTTACTCGGCTGGGTTTAATTCAACCTGGTTTTGTGCAACCAAGTCAAAGCTAAATTCATCCAGGATAACTTGAATATCCCGGCTTAATCCCTTATCCTGGTTTTGTGCAACAGGCCCCAGGTAGGTACCCCAAAGCTGACAAACACATGGCTTGCACTGGAGCTTCTTGGAGCTCTCAGCAGCAGCCTCATACTGTCATTATACGCCACAATGAGTTTTCTAATGCTGCCTTCACCATAGGTAGGCCGTATACAAACATGTCATGCTAACTGTAAACATGAATGTAAGAGTGATATTCATCAGTTATTTCCACACAGCAAAATATGTCAAAAACCAAAATCCCTTATCTTGGTTTTGTGAAATAGCCCTCTGGCCTCTGGAGCGATACTCGTTTACAGTAAACTTAATAAAGCAGACAGATGGTTTAGTGCTGTATTCCACAAGCTTTGCCATGTTTCCTTTCAGTAATCTCTACGAATGCATGACGCTGCAGGGTACTTTGTCATCCTGTGATTGTACATAAGCAGAGAATTTGTGTCGAGCTGAGAGAAACAAAATAGAGGAGAATGTACATGGGCTGTATTTATATAGGGTTGTATTTCTAGTCTTAACAACTACTCAAAGCGCTTTGAGTTCACCATTCACACATTGTGGCCGAGGCTGCAGTACAAGGTGCTCATCAGATAAACACTCACACATTCACACTCCAATGACGCAGCATCGGGGCAACTCTGGGTTCAGAGTCTTGCCCAAGGACACTTCGACATGGAACTGCAGGGCCAGGGATTGAACTACCAACCTTCCAATTGGCATGCAACCGCTCTACCAATGAGCCACAGCCGCTGGAAATGTAAGGTGCCTACATCTGTGATGTATCCAATTATACAAGCTAATATTATCTGTGTTGGGTTAATTACTTTACCTTGCTGGACCATTCCCTAAGAGAGAAATGAACCTGCGCCTTACTAATCTTTACTAAGTTTGGCACAGGCAGCAATAGTTCCTTGAAAATCTTGGTCGGAAGTCAGTGAAATGTAATTGGCTGCCACTCACTGTTTGCTGATGTGGCCAAATGGCCCCTGAATCGCTGCCATGCAGGGTACAAGCCTTAAAAGGTCTCTCATTGTGTTTGTCAAAACAAGCACATAGCCAAAAGCCAGCCTACAACAAGGCACGGCTGGCAACCACTAATCACCGCCTCCTGCTGCCTCGTTTGCCCTCCTCAGGCCAGGACAAAAGGTGCCACACTGACCAAGGCAAGTCAGACTAGGATCAAAAGTAGAGGTAGAGGAATCAAATCAAATTAAATCAAATCAAATCAAATCAAATCAAATCAAATCAAATCACCAGGAAGGCACTACTTACATTTTTAAAAGAAACAGGGTTGGTGAATAGAACTGCTGCACCAATATAAATATAAAACACCCACCTTAATGGGTTTTCACTGCAATTTGATTCGGGTACATTTTTGTCACACCACACGGGTCAGAAGCTAATACAGGATGGCTTGCAAGGTGCATTTTAGGACAAAACCTTGATTGCCTGATTTATTTTTAAATGTGCTGCTATTCTCAAAGAGTAAATAAGTTGTAAAAGTATAAATTAAAAACTGTTTAATCAATCCAGTGATTCATGACATGCCAAATGATGGCATCTGCACAAATAACAATCTGCTTTTTCATTTATACTGCCACGACTTAGTAGTTTGCAATTCGGCTGTAAGATCAACATTTCTCTGGAGTTGTATGTCTGTAAAAGGATTAGCACAACAGCCCTTTCATATGAAATTCCCACGAAATGAAAATGTTCTTGGTTAAAAACCTCACGTCGCCAGAATCTAAGCCTTCAGAATACTATATAGGTGAAGATCTGCCAGATCAGGAGAAAAGCCCATCATCCCGGTGCCTGCAGCTGTTTGTAATGAATGGCACCTGCTCTATAAGCCTATATTCCTGATGCTCTGTCAGAAGCGCAAAGTGGCAGTTGGCCCTTACATGTGTGTGCTGGCCCATTCTCAAAATATTAATCCTTGTATGGTTTTCTGGTCAAATTGACCCATTTCAAATTTTTACACGAGCATGCATTTTTTCTACCTGAAATTAAATGGCCTTAACTTATTTTCTGTGATAAACATGTATTCCTGACTCAATTCAGAAAATTATTCTAGATATGACCACTTATGTTTTTTTCCATAGTGGATTTTTAACATGAATTATAACTTTATGACAAAAAAACGAATCACACTTCCATTTTTAATTGTGTTCTAGTAGAGACTGATTGCATTCCCTAAACATGTTATCTCAATTGTTTGAAATTGAGTAAAAGACAATATTTTACTAGATTATGAAGTAAAATTTTATTTCAGAAGTGTTTTTAAAACCCAAATTATGTCACGGGTCAGTTTGACCCGAGGGATACGAGAGAGTCCAGAAAGTGAAGACAATACAAGGGTCAAAGCAGCACTCCTTATAGTTTGGTTGAAATGTTTTATCACTGGGATTCACACCTTACAGGAGGGGTCAAAATAGCTGTGCTTATAGTTGATATTTTTATAGAAACAATGTATCAAATGAGAAGGTAATAAACAATATGACAACGTACAAGGGCTCGCTCTTAGCAATGAACCAAAAGAATTATCACCTGAATCTACATCAACTATTCATTAAATATGGCTGTACAAAACAATTACTTATGGATTTGTCTTTTTTCTTATTTCATAGTCAACAATGGCTGAATGTTAATCATAAATTTAGAATTCAATCTGACCAAAATAGTGTCTCATGCTGTCTTCACAATAGGTCATGCACAGTACCTTTAACAATGAAGTCATGTTGCAAAAAACACCAAGTGCTCTTTTTAGTTTTGTGTATGGATGTACAGCATACTGTGTACTGTTAAACAGTAAAGAGCTGAAAGCATACACATACAGTACACACAAGGTAACTTATATCAATAGTAGTCATCAGTAATTTAGAACAAAATGTTCTAGATTCCATTTCGAACATGTTCTGATATGTGCACGTGTTACTCGTGTCTAATACCCAGTGTGACAACCATCTAAAATGAATTGCACTACAGTGACCATCCCCACGTGTAACAATCGTTTTTTTCATTTTACACTAACCTAAAGCAGGTGTGATGGGGGACATAAGAGGACAGATAAGGGCCCATTATGGGCATTGAATCTAACCTTGCTGGTGTAGGCGGCAATTGAAGCATGCTGATGAGTTCTCTTAGTGGAGTCTAGTGAAAGACTGCTAAAAGCCCGTTCTTGTAATAAACATGCATCCATACTGGAAGAAGGTCAGTGGCTAAGCATGAAGGTTAGAGTAATTATCATTTGTCAAAGCTTATCACCATGTTGCTCACCACAAAGTGACATTTTAGACTAGCTCCCATTGCTGTAACAGAAGGCTCCACTGAGACCTGCTAACTAAAACCTGCTTAAGTCTCATGATAAAAGGATACTTGAAAGTAAAAATACATTGATTTACAGGAGAATACATTTGCTTTCTATTTTTTTAAGTGTTAGAGATCAAAGTGTTACAGTTCAGGGGATTAAAGAACCCAAAAGCAGAGACAAGGCAGGCAGAGGAAATGTTGAGATGAGGATTTATTAACTAAAAAACAGGGCAAAAAAGGATCCAGAAAGGCAAAAACAAATGACACTAGGAATACAAACTGAGGCTGGCAAAAACTAAGTCCAAAATGCAGAAAAGGGAAAAAGCAGGATAACAAAATAAGAGCCCAGATACCTCAGGGAAGCCCAACACAGAGCCTAGAACACACTAGCAGGAACAAATAAAACAATCTAACAAGAGACAAGGGGAAGACAAAGGCTGTGTCTCAAATCGCGCACTTCTGTACTAAATACTAACTATTTGAGTACATAGTCCTTTTACATCGTTGAAGTGCACTTGAGTACCCGGATGGTGCACTCAAACGGCCAGAAAGTTGAGTGTGGGTCAATGGACACTTTCCACACTCAACGGTCGCCATCTTGGCTACGTAGCGGAAGGGGCGGGGCTAACAACAGTTAGACGCGATAGCAAGACTGATGGAGCAATACTAATGTAAGTTGAACAAGAGTCTTTTTGCTATACTTATAACATATAAGCCACCTGTATATGTATATTTGGTTAATTTTACAGTCTGTAATGATTTCTGTACCACGAATTCTAACCTTTATTTGACGTGCTAGCAAGCTAACCTTAGCTAGCTAACAGCGGCAGTTTAACCAGATTGGCAAATAAGTTATAAGATAGCGTTACATGGGTTGTAGCTAGTATATTGTTGTTTGTGTTAAACTACCTTCCCACTATAGAAGATTTTAGTGTTAAGTGTGTGATCTTAACAAGTTGTACATATTCCGATCGATCAGCTGATTGCCGGTAACGTTAACAGTAGCGTAATGTTAAAACGTATCCGCTGTTACTGCGTCCACCTGATGTGTATATACTGTATAACCCATCTCTTCAGGGACAAACGAGGAATAGAGGTCCGTCATTTAGGGGCAACGATGGCCATCAGACCATAGAAGGATCCCCTGGAGAGTCTGAAGTCCCCCCTCATGTCCCTATCCCCATCAAACTTGCTACGGCCTGGGGGGAGCCTGCAGAACTACAAGCACATTTTTAAAATAAAACTATATTAAAATATATATAATTTGTTATCGCTTGTATTACACGTTGCATGACTGTTACAAGCATATAATGTTACAGCATACAGAATAGAGGAATGGGATCTATTTACATGGCAGGGCTGTTACCTCTGCTTATATTGTCATGCATGAAGACCATTTAGAACAAAAATACAACTTAGAATAAAAGATGTTATGATGTTTTGTCTATTAGGTAAGTTGTAAGGTTAATGCTTCACAACAACAGTCTTATCTATGGGCCACAAGGATGTCCTCATAAAACCGTTGAGTTTATATTAATATAGTAATATATTAATGTTACTTATTTTTAGAGCAGAAACATAAGTGTATATACATAAAATAGTGGTCTGCAAAGAATAGGTATAATTAATGGATTGAAAAGAGTGCAGTAACCAGAACGAATATTATGATACTGTTGTGTGTACTGTTTTCAGCTAATGGGGGAAGGGGGGGTCATGACGGCGGCCGCAATCGTCATCCTTGCGTGACACGGAGCAAATAAAAACAAAATCGCATTTATTTTTGTTAAAGTATCAAAAACAAAGCAGGAATTATTCGCAATTGCAGACTGGAATGCTCTCCTTTGAAATTCACAATTGTGCAGAAGAAGAAGGGATGAAATGTGAACGGAATTTCCGGTAAGTGCACATGGCAGTGCGCGATTTGAGACAACACTCCTGTCAAAATTTACACACTATTCAAGACAGTACATAGTGCATGAAGTGTAGTCTGTAAGTGCACTAACGGAAGTGTGCGATTTGAGACACAGCCAAAGACTAAATACATAGGGTAACGAGGAAACACAAGGCAGGTGACACAAGGGCTGGAAAACAGGTAAACAACATTAGGTAATCACAAGGGCGGGAAAACACAGGAAGTAAAAAAAGACTAGACTAGCCAGAAACTCAGACTATCAAAATAAAACAGGAAACAGAACATACAGACACTCGAAGGAAAACACAAGACAACAACACAAGACCAGGGGCCTGATGTACGAAAGTAGAATAAAGATATCCAGGATAAGTGAAAAAGCACAGCTTGACTAAGTGTGATCCGCTCATCGCGGCTTAATCAGTTGCACGTTTGCGGAGCCAGGATGAACAGGTGAAGCTATGTCAAGCAAGGTGTAGATAGCTGAGAAAAGGTGCACGTTCACAGATTTCTTAAATAGACCACGGTATCGATGACAGATTTACTGATGCAGAAATGGAGAAGATGCCTGCGGAATATGTTTCACCCAATGAGCAGCAGCTTCTAATGGAAAGTAACAAGGAGGTGAAGCATATAATATGCAGAAAGGGAAATATGGCTGTTATCAAACAGAGAGAAAAAGCCCACCAGACTATAGCAGACCGACTGAATGTGTAAGGATTTAAAAATATCTACTTAGCCTACTGGTCACATTTATTTACAAAGTTGTTGGCTACACTGTGTTTTAATTGCTTTAAATATGCTAGTTTCATGTTTCTGTTTTTATGTGATAAATGTGCTGGTTTTACTTTAAAGTGTCTTTGAGTAGCCATATAAAGCACAATATAAATAAAATGTATTATTTAGCCTACTTTGCCTTTAAAGTGAGAAGAGGGAATTAATGTTCCTCGGAACATGTACCCTAAGGCAAGGCTTAATTTCAAACGCTTATTCACAACGCGAGAACATGTTTTACAACCATATGCACAAATCTCTATAAGCTATGTCTAATTCTAAATATTTTTGTACAATTAATGTTCATTCAGAACATTTAGAACGGGACCAAAAATAGAAAAAGTGACTTCAATACATGTTGTGAGCATATGTAAAACAATATTCATGTTTTTTTATTCTTCTGACAAGTGACGGCACCAAAATAAAAGATTAAGAAGCATTGTGGTGTTCCCGGTGTGATGAATGTAAACTACACTGGAGATCACGCATTTCCAGCCCAGGGTAACAGTTGTTTTAGACCGATTGTTTCACAAACCGTGTGCTGCCTGGTATAATTTATGACAAGTCCTTGCACACGGATAGCGCAGTAGCGGTGTGTAGTAGGAGGTTATAGTGCATGATATAGTTTCGTTTTTAAGCCTTAATCAAGGTAACAAGTTGTTTCGGTTTACTCTGTTAAATTGTGAGTCTTGTTCTACTGAGAGAAAAGAGTTTTTTCACAAGGAACCTGATTGATTTGATGGTGTAGTGAACAGTGCAGTGGTACAATGTTTTTGTAGTATCGTGCTCAGATATTCAGTTCAGTTCAGTACAGTTTATATTGAGGTGCGACATGCAAAGGCCAGTAAAATGTTTATGAATTTGTAGCGAATCTAACGACGTGGGTGGCCGTTGACAGGTTTACACGGCATCTGGACAGGCTCGGAAACCAGTAGCTAGAAAAACCAGAAGGCCGGCCCCTACACCCTCAATCTACCCACTTTCACTCTGTTTTTGCGTTTGCATGGAGGCAAATGTCACAGCCCACACACTTACTGAACAGAAACATCTGCCAAAAAAGTGCATGTTTTGAATTTTGTAAAGCAATTTAGAAGAAATGCATTCACCATTAGTGTTTTAATACAGTGCCAAAAGTGAGCTAAAGTCAACAGAATATGCCAGTGTTCACATTACAGAACTGAATTTAGTTGGCTTTAAAGCACAAGTGTCGTAGGCTAATGCCTTTCATCCCTAAATAATATGTTGACAATTGAGCATGAATAATCAATTAACTAAAGACTGGATCCTGTGATTAAAATGACTCACGAATAGGCTGAGTCAATGATTCTTAAATTATGGGCATTAAGGTGAGAAGGGGGAAAAGTTGATTGCACTTCCTCTGGGTAGTCTGGCTCAACAGATGTACATTAATGGGATGTTCCTCCCCTATTGCTGTCTCCGCTATTAAGGCTTAGCGCCACCCAGGACGGTTGATTGGTTTGAAGAAATACAAAAAAGCCAGAGCTCTATGCCAGAATAGATAGTTGGTGTAGCCAGACCATACTGCAGCGCCAACACAGCACCGTGGAGATGCTGTAGGTATGGCAAGACAAGAATTCTTCCAAGGTAAACATTGTGTGAGAATTCCTGCTGCTATCTTATTGAAACAAGGGACAGAACCAATCAGATACTGTGCAGGATTCTGTCTTTATTCTCAGGTAGGCCTATAAGCTCACACTTGGATGCCAAGTGGCAATGCAACAGTCCGCTGTAGCTGTAACTGTAGAGTTGAAAAAGTCTGCCACTCCAAGAGGCTTCATCATCTCTACTGACGGAAGGAAAGGTCCTTGGAAATTAAATCTAATCACACCGGGATGTCACATGAGAGCCGCTGAGGTTGTTTGAATCACGTGGCAGACGTGTCAGACACAAGAACTACAAGAATTAAGGTGTGAATTGGTGTAAAACCAAGCGGATATCAGGATGGCTTTAGAGGAAATGGGGATGGCACCGGCTCCAAATACCCCAAATAATTAAAAAAGTAAATAATTAATAAATAGTTTTTATATATTATAAATAATATTATATTATATTTGTCAGTTAATATATTTACTTTTCATCCTAAGGCACAATTGTTCCTATCCCTGTAGGAATTTCAAAGTTTGCAATTTGTGTTATGACAGGAAGATTCTGAAATCTGGTGTATTAACCTGTGCACATACAGTACTTTTATTACAAATGCTTTACCAAACAGGATTTCAATAGAACTGATTTGATATAAATTGAAAGGTTGGGTTTGTAACTTTTATAAAAATAACTTTGTCATATTTACTGAAACTGTCACTATATCCTTACAGTACTACACGAGATGGATATGTACAAAAAACCATCAGGTTCTCTGCCTCCTCCTAGTGCTCCCAATGACATTTGTAAGATGCCAATGATAGGAAAGATTGCACAAAGCTTAATCTAAACTCCAGCCTTTTAAAATGTCCTTTGAAAAACCTACAGTATATATGTAAGTGACATAACAAATATTACTTTTATATGTTCCTATAGCCTACAATATCTAACAACACTGACCTGACCCAGCAGCTCGGGCAGCCCCAGCACTTGTCCTGTGAACACTCCCGAGCAGATCAGGATGGCATTGAACTGGCCTATTGAACCTCGGATATGTTTTGGCGTAATTTCTCCAAGGTACATGGGGAGGGCGCTGAGAGCTATGCCTGTTATAAAAAAAAAATTAAAAACAAAAATCTTCAAATTTTGCTATGAAAAAGACAAAAGACTCACCTTTGATGTGATACATCACACTTAAGAGCCGAGGTGATTAAGCTTTTGAGTCCACACCACCTAAACTATAGAAGCTCTGCCTCGGCCCTAATCAACGGTCCGCTGTTTCTGAGGATTCTTTTAAAATCAGATAAAGACATACCTGGTTAGACAGGCGTTTTTGGTTGACCGGTCTGAACTTTCAATATTATTATGCAATACTAATTGTGTATCGTGTTCTGATTCTGTTTTATGTTTCTTGTGTTTGCTCCTGTAAAGCACTTTATGCATACATTTTACACTGGCCTAAACACTCAAAATTTTAGAGGGAGCATCATTTTTTGTATGTGATACCACTCCCCTGAACGGTGAGTGGAAAAAAAAAAGTATCTGAGTAGAGCTGTGTTTCTTGAAATTGTATGTCTGAATTGTTTCTGCATCCCTATTGTTTTTCTACAAAAATGCACAAACACAGACACAATCAGCAACCTTAAACCCACACTGATTGATGATTCAACATCCAGCAACATTTGAGAAATACTGTCTTGAATTGTGTGGCAATGTCCTGGGTACTCACATGGCATCGCCTGTGCATTAGAAATGGTCTGCTTTGGTGGAACATTTAGTCCTTAGACAGCTTTTTGCACAAATCAATTTCCATGGTTTAGAAATTGTGATCGTGCTCTGCAGGAAATAAGTATATTTCTTTAGGTAACACACATCTGTGCTGAGCTGGATATTGTTCCCGGACCTCTGAACATTAGGACCTCAGACTTGCTTGAGGATGTAGGCAGCGCTTGTTCTGCAATATCATTGTTCCTTAACTTACACATGATCAATTTTTACCAGGAGCAGATTTTTTAGTAATTACAATTTCTCAAAATCTCCTGGAAATGTGTGTCTGCAGGTAACATAACCCACAGAGATGAATGCGCACTGATTTTAAACTCAGACGGGAAAGTTAGACCAGTAATCAGTGTCTCTAGATGATCAGTGCATTCAGGTTTGTCAAGTTAACCCCCCTTGACATCTGCCAATTCCAATATATGCTTCTTTTTCCTTGGGATGGGTTTAGACTACAAGTCTTTATTCATCTTTATAAGCTGCAACTTTATCACTTCTTTTCACTTGAATGTGATAACATTTTTGATCTTATGTGAAGGTTATTTTCTTTTTAAGTTGACGGTTTCTCTGAGGCAATGTTCAGCAACTCAGGTAAATGTGTGCTTATTTTTTTAAGAGGCTCTGTTTCCCGTAGCTGTAATCCAAAGTTGGTTACCCAACTTAATATCTAAGTTTTGGGAACATTAATATGTGACATTCTTGGGAACATAAGTATTTTTACAATGTTAAGCCCACACAGTTTAAAGGTTTCTTTCACAGGTAAGTTTCTCTTTCCTCTCTCTACCATGTAGTAGTTTCCTCCACAATGTCTTTTATGTACTGCCTGGTGAGTATAAAATAAACACTTACCAGAGTTTACCCCGATTATGAGCCGGCCAATGATGAGCATCTCAAAAGATTTAGCCCTTTCACCCAGAGTCAGCAGGAGAGCAGATATTACAGCAAAGCTGTTATTCAGCAGCAAGGTTCCCTTTCTAAAGTGTGTAAAAGAGAGAAACATCACATACTGGCACAGGTGAAAATGATCCCACTCAAATGCTATACAAATTCTAATCTTAGACAATGTATTCACTTCAGTGCAATTTGTCAAAATGAGCGTTAAAAAATTAGTTATTTGTGATAGAATATTGAAATCGCAGAATCGTTCACAGCTTGCTAAACTAACTACAGAAACATTTATAGAATAAAATGTATTGATGCAGCAGTGCAGATAAAAGCAAAAACAACAGGGACACTCAAAAACTCTGGAGGATAAAACATTAAAAAAAAATGTAGATCCTAGAAACATTAAATGTTTGGAAACATTTTTTCTATTAAAAAACCTTTTAAGAAGGGGAATACAACAAATTGTTTTGGAGCAAAACTGGCAAGTTAAAAAGCCTTTATTAAAATGAAAATAGGAGTCGCAATTCATGGCTTCAAGAGGATGAAAAGGAGTTAGGAGGTGTAATAAGCTTCAGAGCCAGTAAAGCAGAAAAATCAATGTGTATTCTCCAACAGAGGTTGCTCAAGCTTTATGTGTGAGAAAAAAACATGAATGCATGATCACTTTAGAATTATCTTTATAAAGACTGAAAGGTGTTTTGTGTCTTAACAAGTGAGAGAATAACACATATTTACATATATGAATGAATATCACCCTTGGGTCATATGTATTATTACTCCAACTCTGACCAAACTCCAGGTGTGTGAGTACTCTGCTCTGTGACCAGGCTTCTCAGAAGATGGCTGTGTCACATGTGACCTTGTTACTTGTAAACGCTGTGACTAAACAAATCACAACATGTACAGTAAATAAGTACATGTTGGCATTATTTTTTCACTTATTGGAAGCAGTTGCTAGTTGGAACCAGTTTCCTGCATGATCTTTGCTTGGTTAAGCTGATGCTGGGGGCAGAGTTACAGCAAGCACGGAGATGAGAAGGGTATGTATCGACTTGTCTAACTCTGGGGGGATACGGTGAATAAGCCAAAGTCCCAAAAAGTTGGCGTGTTCCTTTAATTATGATGTGGGTGCAATGTCACCCTCATAGAAAGAACAAACAGATCCACACCAAGTAGCTCCCGTAAGAAGGATTTTAATGATTGTGACATTTTGAGCAAACGGCTCTTCCTCAGACAATGTCACCCATACCACACTATGTATGTGTCCTAATTGGGTTCTGGATCTACCAAAAGATGCAGCTGATGAACATGGGTCTTTCAGAATAAAGCCGGTTTGAATATTGGCATATTCTCATCTACTCCTTACGAGACTCAAACTAATGGTGTATTCAGGCAGAGAGACCTGCCCATTTTCCACCTAAACATTTCTTTTCCTATCATTTTGCTGTTTTTGCACATTTTGGCTGCACCGTAGGATCGTAGGACAATCCCTCCAACCTCAAAACTCTGATGTTCTGTCACTGAGGGATGAAATTAGTCCATTGGTCTGAGTGTGACGGAGTGTGATGATGTGAGTATGATTGACTCCAGCATGTATATAGATAGCAGAGATGGCAAAAGTACTCACTTCCCGTACTCAAGTAGAATTACAGATACTTGTGTTAAAAAAATACTCTGGTAAAAGTAGAAGTACCGATTTAATTTCTTTACTCAAGTAAAAGTAACAAAGTACAGGCTTGGAAATGTACTTAAAGTATAAAAGTAAAAGTAACCTTGTGAATGACAAAGCGACCTGGACCAGACAGATGTTTCTAGAGAGCACGCTGAGAAACTACAGTGGACATGGAAAAAAGGCTCTTTATATGCCATTGCCTACATTTTAAATGGCTGTCTGCCAATACTCCTAAAACATATTGCCCATTTATTGTGACAGAGACTGGAAGTCCTGGTTAAAAAAAATTATATGAATTCAATTGTGATTCTGTAAGAAATCTGTATATTTCCATCCAATTAGATTAAATTTGGTATTAAACTTTTTTAAACTTGTCAGTTAGGACTAGATTAGGACCGTATTTAAAGCTGATTCTGGTTTCCAACTTCGGCCCAGGTGTGTCTGTTAAACCACGGACAGCAATAACGTCTCTCTTTTGATGCTTTATTACAATCAAGCAACAGGACAAACATTGGCATGACTCTGCTATGACTGTGTGTGGTAATAAAATAAATAACATTGTAAAGGCTACTATACACAATGCAAAGGGATCATATATGCTAGTAAATAACAATAAACCCACTATTAATTCAATTATCTTAATGCAGTGTAGCCTAACTGTAGCATGTAAATAATGTACCTAAAATACAAACGTGAGCAAGGGCATTCAACAATCTCCATTATGAATCAACAGCCAGTGTAACCTAGTTCTTGTGAAGAACACAAACAACAAAATCACTAGTTAACTTTAAATTTGCCAGAACTATAGACCAATAAAACAACAGGCTTAAATGAACTGACAACATACTGTAAGTTATACGACTTACAGTTCTGTGTTCTGTGTGGCGTGCGCGCCCGCTTGCGGTGTGAGGCGTGTGTCCGCGCTAATCACACCTGATAGACGACCTTTTGTACAAAACTAAAGTAACGAGCCAATTTTGTAAAACGTAAGGAGTAGAAAGTATCAATATTTGTGTTAAAATGTAAGGAGTAAAAGTATAAAGGCGCCAAAAAAATAGTAAAGTAAAAATATCTGAAAAATCTACTTGAGTACAGTAACGTAGTATTTGTACTTCGTTACTTCCCATTTCTGATAGACAGCTTCCAGACTTTAAGGGCAGACAGAGAGTAACAGTAGAAGAGAGTTGTTAGGGCAACTTGGGGGCCAAAATCAACAGGAGTTTTAATGTCAAACTTATGCTTATTTCATGGTGGGGCTGCTGCGATATTTACCTGCATGCCCCATCTAGCGCCACCTATGTATCCAACATAGACACAAGTATAAACTCGTGAAAAAATGGATTGTAAAAACAGATAATCCAGAAGAAACAAACTGTACAAACAAGACATGATTGACACAGAAGAGATCTCAATGTGAAATCAAGGGTACAGTCATAGGAGGTTTAAGTTGTTTTAGCCTATTGGCTGTTTTTAAAATAAGAGTATGTTTATGTTGCAGTTTTTGTGACAAAATTCACAGAAATCTGACAAATATGCAAACAGTTTAGGAGTAAGGAATATACTTTAAATATGAAACAATAAATTACTTGACACATCAATATGTGCAAGTGAGTCAACTTACCTTCCCAGTACTTTGAGGATTAGAGAGACGGCAAGCGTTCCAAAAACTCCACCAATAGCAAATATGGACACCGTGATGGACCAGAGGAGGGTGGCTGTCTCTGCTGCAAGAGGCTCCCCATATCTCTCAATCCATGTGGTATTGTAGAAAGCTTTAATGAACTGAATACAAAGAATTCACTCACAATTTAAATGTAACCAAAAGGTAGTTCCACTATGACAACTTAAAACATAACGCATTAGGTGTTTCATACCTAAGTGCGTAAACAAATGCACATTCACTTGTGCAATGTGGCTTCATGATCCAAACCAATCTACATCATTTGTCTAGTAATAAAATGACTTACTAAATGAGTGCTCAATTATATGAGGAACTAATTTACAAGTGTACAGAAATTGACATACTTATTTAATATGTCTGTTTACATGTCTTAATACAGGTTTAATAGCAGACAACATTTAAACTGTGTAAACCTAGTGGTAATAGTCTGATGTACAGTGGCACTGCAGTCATTTCCATTGCCTGCTATGGCTGTCCTTGCAAGCGTCAGGCAGAACAGCAGTGAGTGCCTACCTCGTTTAGCATTACATTGAACTTATTTTTGATGTGACATCTGAAAACACCATTATCCTTACTTACTGAGATTAAAATAAGGTGCTACACTGGTTTCTACAGGGGTTTTTCATGTAATGAAATTTTTTTAAATTGCAATTCAGGCAGTCAACAGGAACAGATTAATAATACCAAGGATCTGACTTTGTTACTCTGTTTAATGAGTTCACCCAACATCTAATTCCCTTTATTAAAGCAATTCCTGTGCATTTGCTATGTCACAATTAAATGAAAAAGTATTTGTTAAAATGGCAATTTAGTTTTTTGACTTTAATAATGGAACCAATTGTTTTTTGCTGTACCATTATTTTATACAACACAGAAAACTAAATGAATTTGCATTTAAATCCACAATACACAAACAAAGCAAAGTATTGCAACAATTAAGAACATAAATGTGTAATAGAAATATTGCAAGAAAAATATGTAAAAGATGTTTATCGGTGCATGGACCCTTGGAACTGTCGACGGCGCGCATCATTGGGCGCAGCATCGCTGGCTCTTTGAGGTCCGGGCAGTAGCCTTGACCTCAACCTGTGCATGGGATTGGTCCCTTGTTGTGTGTGTGTGTGTGTGTGTGTGTGTGTGTGTGTGTGTGTGTGTGTGTGTGTTTCTGCGTGTGTTGTTTTGTCTCCCTCTCTCCCAGCTTTACTCTCTGTGTTTTTTGGCTCTGGGAAGCGTTCCACGTCTCAGTGTGTTGTTTGTAATTGTTTGTTTTGTTAATTTTTGAATATATAAAAAAAAATTAAAATTGATCACAAAAAATATGTAAAAGAAACTATAACAAATATGTTCAATATAACTGCTTTAGAAAGGAAAAGAAGGATCTACAAGGGTGTGCAAACATATTAATCAGAGGATGTACAACAGTACAGTTCACAGTATGTGTGTGTAATGGTCAGGGATAATGGTCCAAGATGTGTGTTGATGTAGTTTCAGTATTAACCCGCAGAGAACAGGTTTGGCAATACTATATGCAAAGCGGTGGTGCAATACACAGGGTTTGTACACCTTTTCCAAGGTCAAATTCAAGCACTTTCAAGGTACATTTTAAAGCTTTCCCAGCACCTTACACCACCGTAAATTACATAGCAATACAGTCAAATTATTATTTAGTGTTTTTGTCACATTAAAAGACCTAACACAAAACACACAATTGTGTTTTGTAATAGCAGAAGGATCAGATATTTAAGCAAATCACAAGTTTTATTTTGAAAATATATCACTGTCCAAGTAGATTTAGCTTCCTATCTAATCAATGTAAGTGGGATGATTTGAGCCAAATGACATGCAGCTGGGTCATTCTTTGTCAAATCAGACTAAATCCAGGAAACAACTGCACACTCTTAGATTTTGTTAGTTTATGTTAACCTTAATGTCAGTCTTTTCACACTTTTTTTTCCCCAAATCTAGGGTATGCTGTACAAACTTCTAATGGTTTAGTCATGTTGACATGTTTGTCTTCCACCCTATAAAGTTTGGGCTGCCTGTCTCTCTCTCTAACCTGTCTCTCTCTAACCTGAATAATACCTTCCATTATATTAATGTCCAGATATTGCTTCCCAGATAATGTGATTTTCAGGCTGTAAAACTGAAGTAATTTCAAGGGCTGAAAATATGAAGACATTGGGTTTGAACAGAAATATTTTACAGGCCTTGGTTTTGGGACACATTCTTGATATATACAAGGTTTGATCAAAATCTGAGACAGTAACAACCTGTAATTCCATTTTAACACAGAAGACACACCTGCCTGACAAATTGCCTATATTAATAAAAAAAAAAAAATGTATTTCATTGCCAAGACATATACATGTACAATGGGGCTCGAAAGTTTGGGCACCCCAGGTAAAAAATATTTTATTAATGTGCACAAAGAAGCCAAGAAAAGATGGAAAAATCTCCAAAAGGCATCAAATGACAAATTAGTAATTGGTATAATAATATGTCACAAAAATTTAGATTTTATTTCCATCATTTACACTTTCAAAATAAAACAAAAAAATGGCATCTGCAAAAGTTTGGGCACCCTGCAGAGTTAATACCTTGTACTGCCCCCTTTGGCAAGTATCACAGCTTGTAATCGCTTCCTGTAGCCAGCCAAGAGTCTTTCGATTCTTGTTCAGGTATCTTCACCCATTCTTCCTTCCAAAAGTCTTCCAGTTCTTTGAGATTTCTGGGCTGTTTTCTGTCACCCACTGCTCTTTTAAGGTCTATTCATAGATTTTTAATTATGTTGCGGTCAGGAGATTGTGAAGGCCATGGTAAAACCTTCAGTTTACGCCTCTTGATATAATCCACCGTGGATTTTGAGATGTGTTTAGGATCATTATCCATTTGTAGAAGCCATCCTCTTTAACTTCAGCTTTTTCACAGATGGCATCAAGTTAGCGTCCAAAATTTTCTGAAATTTTATTGAATCAATTTTTCCTTCTACTCGTGAAATGTTCCCTGTCTTCCAGATCTTGCTTTAACTTCCACTGTTCCTAATGACGCCATTTCTTAATTACATTCCGAACAGAGGATATTGGCATCTGAAAACGCTTTGCTATCTACTTATAGCCTTCTCCTGCTTTGTGAGCATCAACTTTTTTCAGTTAAAGTTTTCTAAACAACTGCTTAGAAGAAGCCATGGTGCTGATTGTTGGGGCAAGATCAGATGAGTCTGGGCATTTAAAACCTTAAGATTGACATCACCTGGTCTTTGCAGACGATGATTGAGAACAATCCATGACGCTGTCAGGTCTCAGCTTTCCAAAGGAGGCGGTGCATGCTAGAAACTCTGCAGGGTGCCCAAACTTTTGCAGACGTCGTTTTTTTGTTTTTTGTTTTTTTGAAAGTGTAAATGATGGAAATAAAATCTAACTTTGTGTGACATATTATATGAATGTCTAATCTGTCATTTGATTCCTTTTGAAAAAATTTCCATTTTTTCTTGGCTTCTTTATGCACATTAATACAAATTTTTACCTGGGGTGCCCGAACATTTGAGCCCCACTGTATCTACTGGAATAAAAGTAGTGTAAATATTATATAAGGCCATCCTCAACCTTACAGTCGGCTACTAGCTACGTAGCAAGTAATGTTCACTCAGCTTTTTGATGTTTAACTGTGTGTAAAAATAGCGATGCCATTAAATCACCGGATTCAGGTACGTACGGTACCGTCTGGATGGTTAAGGTAGGTAGCTAACATTAGCAGATAAGCCTGAGTAAAAGTAAACCACTGACTACACTTTTGCATGTAGTTTAAAGTCAAGATCATGTTTGTTTCACAATCAACTATATCAACATTTTATGTTGATGCACTACTATATAATCTTATTTTATTTTAACAAATGGGCCTTACAACTGGCCTCTTTATCTACTTCCCTCTCTCTGAATCTGCAGCCTCCTCTTTCTCCTTGTCATCTTCATCTGCCTACTCTTGATCATTCTCTACCTCTGTCCCTCTCTGAATCTGACGCCTCCTCTTCATCCCTCACTTCAATTCTTCTTTTCCCTGTTCTTTCACTTATTTCTGTATCTCCTTCTGTGGTCTTCTCCTGCTCTAACCCACTTGGTCTCTCCAGTTTACAGCCTTCTTTCATTTCCCTCCTTCTCTTCCTCCTGTGCACTACTCAGACTTTGAAAACAAATGATCGGTCTCAACATGCACTGTGTAGTGAACCGAAACAGTGACCCTCTTAACGTTATGAATTAAAACATGCCAGTTTGTAATATTTTGTATTATGCGGTTCTTGTCTTTACTAAAATCAAAACTAATCAAAGGGCAGAATGCTCGTACAAATCACAAGGGAGCGATTTGACTTTGGCTAACGTAATAGACGCGCTGTTGTTGATGCTGACACGCCTTTAGCATAGAGTGAGGGAAAAAAGTATTTGATCCCCTTCTGATTTAGTACATTTGTCCACTGACAAAGAAATTATCAGTCTATAATTCTAATGGTAGCTTTATTTAAACAGTGAAAGACTAAAGAATGAAAATACAGAAAAACTGATGTCAAAAATGTTTTAAATTGATTTGCATTTTAATGAGGGAAATATGTAGATTAGATTAGATAGATTATACTTTATTTATCCCACAACGGGGAAATTTCCTTATTACAGCATCAGCATTATCTTCTATACAGCAAAAAAAACACACAAACAAGTAAACACACAAGAAATACAGGCAAAACAATAAACAATAATTATAAGGTAGACAGAAAGTAAGCAGAATGGCGTCAAATAAAGGTATTTTAAAGTATATTTTAAAGTGCGTCCATGATACAAGAAAAACAGTGTAATATTGCAGTGTAAGTGACATTAAAATTAAATTGAATGTGTAATTGGAGTAATAAAGCAAGAGTCGGTAGCACAATATAAATTATATTAACCTGTGACTATAAATATTGAAAAGTAAGTACTTGTAATAAAATAATATAAATACCGATAATAAATATAAACAGAAAGTGTGTGGTGTAGATGGGTGCTAAAAAGGAACAGAAACTACAACATGTATTTGACCTTTCTGCAAAACATGACTTAGTACTTGGTGGCAAAACCCTCGTTGGCAACCACAGAGGTCAGACGTTTCTTGGAGTTGACCACCAGGTTTTCACACATCTCAGGAGGGATTTTGTCCCACTCCTCTTTGCAGATCTTCTCCAAGTCATTAAGGTTTTGAGGTTGACGTTTGGCAACTCAAACCTTCAGCTCCCTCCACAGATTTTCTATGGGATTAAGGTCTGGAGACTGGCTAGGCCACTCCAGGACCTTAATGTGCTTCTTTTTGAGCCACTTCTTTCTTGCCTTGGCCGTGTGTTTTGGGTCATTGTCATGCTGGAATAACCATCCACAACCCATTTTCAATGCCCTAGCTTAAGAAAGGAGGTTCTCACCCAAGATTTGATGGTACATGGCCCCGTCCATCGTCCCTTTGAAGCATTCCTAATTCTCCAAACACAGCAACTTGAGTTGATGCCAAAGAGCTGCATTTTGGTCTCATCTGACCACAACACCATTTGTCCTCTGTATCAACCAGATACAACTTCAACTTCAGACGTGCATGTGTATGTGCTTTCTTGAGCAGGGAACCTTGCGGGTGCTGCAGGATTTCAGTCCTTCGCGGCGTAGTGTGTTACCAAATTTCTTCTTGGTTACTATGGTCCCAGATGCCTTGAGATCATTGACAAGATCCTCCCGTGTAGTTCTGGGCTGATTCCTCACTGTTCTCATGATCATTGAAATTCCACGAGGTGAGATCTTGCTACGAGGCCCAGGCCGAGGGAGATTGACAGTTCTTTTGTGTTTCTTCCATTTGCGAATAATCGCACCAACTATTGTCACCTTCTCACCAAGCTGCTTGGCAATGGTCTTGTAGCCCATTCCAGACTTGTGTAGGTCTACAATCTTGTTCCTGACATCCTTGGAGAGCTCTTTGGTCTTGGCCATGGTGGAGAGTTTGGAATATGATTGATTGCTTCTGTGGACAGGTGTCTATTATACAGGTAACAAAAGACACCTGGGAGCCAGAAATCTTTCTGCTTGAGAGGGGGTCAAATACTTATTTCCCTCATTAAAATACAAATCAATTTATAACATTTGACACACGTTTTTCTGGATTTTCTTGTTGTTATTCTGTCTCACTGTTCAAATAAATCTACCATTAAAATAATAGACTGATCATTTCTCTGTCAACATATTCTTTGTAAATCTTTAGAACTATTCACTGAAAGAACCAAGCAGGCCTTCCTTGTTGCACAATCCAAATTTTCTTCAAAACTTGCCATTTTCAGCTTGTAGCTTGCTAGCTTGAAGTTTGAGGTTTCTTGAAGTGAAGGGATTTTGAGAACGACAACATACAGAGAGCGGAAGGTGAGGAATTGCATCGATTGTCAGGCAATTATCCTCAAAATGTAAGATTACTTCTGTTAATCCAGACTAGTCCTGGTGAAAATGTGTCAAGTGTAATTTTAACTCCCATTTTATATTAAAATATTTTGACTGAGGATGTTTTGCTTCTAGAAATGATCTTCCCTGTGATCCCTACCCCTGTATGAAGTCATTTTTCAGGCACATGTGAAAAAGCAAAATGGGTTAAGCAAACAAATCTGGCTGGGTAAATAAGATCAGAAAATCTGATTTCTCAAAAAAACAGTAACATTAACTCCATAAAGCCAACAGTATTTCATCACCTTCCAACTGATTTGGAATGGAAGAAAGAGGAGTGATCAGCTTTTGTTCTTGCGAGCAGAAGCTGTAAAAATTAAGTTAAAGCTCAACATATGAACTGGTGAATTAGCTGCATTGGCAGACACAGTATCTGGAACTTTGAAAGGAGCTCCTGAATGAATGAGAAATGACTATAAGAAATATGTCTCTAATTCCTGAAGTGAGCTACACAGATAGGGATCTGTTGGCTGTCCGTGGTGCTTGAGGTAATGCTTGACATAGCGTAACTTTGCTCATATAACGGTCCGTAATCCATGCTATATTTAAAAAGTACATCACAAAGCATAAGTGCTGTGAACGACACAAATGGAGGTTAATGATGTAGAAGATATACTTAGGTTTTGGCCAACATTTCACCTTGCCTCTTAGGACTTCCGTACAAAACCCTGTGTCTAGTTAGTAAATGACAGACAATAGACAATTCTACATGTCAGCATAAGCTATGTAATGGGGTTTAGTATACTGATACTCTTTAAACCAATGAATGAGTGTATTTTTGGTTCTGAAGCACCGTCTAAATGAATTATTGATTTTCTAGTAGTGCAAACAAATGGATTGAAATCCTTGAGGCTTCTCCAGGAGCCAACCTGCAAGACAAACAGTTTGACTTACCAAAGCAGGAGCATTGACCACGGAGAGGTTGTAGCCATAAATGAAAGATGACCCCAGGGCACCGAAGAAGGCTGCGCTCAACAGACAGGCTGTGATTGGCGGCTAAAGAGAGAGCACACATAGATAACACACAGGTGGTTCATACTAAGCTACAAACACAAACATGTTAGAGGACTTGTCAGTGGCAGTTACATTGTTGTTGATTATTATCAAGATTGGACCAAAACCGAACCAATTCAGCATGGGCTCAGGTATCTAGGCCAGGAGACTGGGTTATTCCCTTCATTTTGCCTCTGAGTGCATTGTTGACAACATGCATGCACTGACATAGTGTGAGCAAAGAAAGACCACTTGATGGAAAATGATAAATGCATCTGTCATACCAGGGCTTTCAATGGAATAAGAACTGGACTTTAAATAAACAGCTGTAGCGGTCATCAAAAATGGTATGCTACTAAGGAAACACATAACCGATCATCTAGAAAAGTGAATGACATTGACAAAATACATGACTATAGTGATATTAGATTAAAAGGATGCTGTGAACAAGTAGTGCAGGTACAAAAGTCAATCATTTCAAAAGTATGAAGGCACTCAAGCAGTTCATAAAAAAAAAAAAATCATAATGGCCATGTTTGTCTTGCTACTCAGACAGCCTCAGCACTTAATAAAAAGGTTTAATAATAAGTTTGTTTGATACAGCAACTTTTACAGACAAAGTCACAAAGTGCTTCACATGATAATAATTTGTTAAAATACAGTAGGATCCAACATAAAATAATGAAAAATAAATGAAAGACCAATGAAAATCATTTCAAAAATTTAAAACCTAAATCCCAAAGTTAGACATGAGACAAAAGCAAGTCAAAACAAATGTGACTTCAGCTGCTTTTTAAAAGCATCAACAGAGACTGCAAAATGTAAGACAATAGAAAGGGTGATTTACAGGGCCACCATTTCAAAGGAACGGTCACCTTTAGTTTTTAAGCAAGTGTGTGGGACTACCAGTAATCCGTGGTTAGAAGAGTGACCCGTTAGTAATGTATGGATGGAGCAGGTTAGATATGTAAACAGGGACCTGATCATGCAAAGCTTTATAATAACATAATGTTCGTTGCGCAAAATATTTTTTCCATTTACCTTGTAAATCATTTCTAAGTGTGTCCAGGGGGAGTTGCAGTGTTTGCTTTTGGTCAGCCAATCAAAAACACAGTATGAAGATACAGTATGAAGATATAGCCAGACTGAAGACAAACCCCGCTTATTTTTATATAAGTTACATTGACAAGAAAGGAAAAGGAAATTAAACATCTGCTAGAAATAAAAAAAATTAAGAGCTAGGAAAAGATAAATGGAAGAGTACAACACAGTTGTTTAATTTATTGTGTATATGTTTAAGTATTTGGAGATAAAGAAACAAATGTTTTGTCATCAATGTACCATTAAATTAACTCACTGTACAAGTATCCAATTATATTTTCACCCATCAGATATCTTATGGAGACAAAATATGTCCCTCTGTCTCTTTTTCTCTCTCTCACACACACACACACACACACACACACACACACACACACCAGCAGTTTATGCATCTATGCATTTTATTCATCACATTCCTACTGAGGAAGTAGGAAGATTTGAATAAAAGGTATACATATTGGTAGGTGAATATACACCTGTTTAAAAATGTTTTCATTTGAATTAAAGTGTTAATGATGGTGCTCAGGTTTAAGTAAAGTACCTCCTTTGTTATACACAGCCATACAGTGGAATTAGAAAAGCAAAGGATAAGATGAGATTGAGGATGAAGGCATTAGGTACCACTTACAGTTACACCAACAATAGTGGTGTTGCTGAGTCGGCTCAATTGTGTGGCAAATAAGACGGGGGCAGTAACTGAATTGATGTTTAGAAATATCTCAGCTGGGACCTTGCTCAGTTGGCACAGCTCACACCTGTACTCCAGGATTGTACTTTGGCTATGTTATCTTTAAGGAGTGGTTTACTTTTGAGTAGTAGGAGTGTGTCAATAAAACTGGCATTGCCCAGGCAGTTGAATCAAAGCTGTAACTCTGTTTGTATGCAATTCATATTTCATAAAAAGTCATAATTAACACACACATAGACACTAATGTACAAAGCAATAAACATGTTTCTTTGAATTTTCGCAAACATTCTACATATTAAGTTATTTTTCTTTATATTAATGAACATCATTTGATCATTTTGTGTCTCAAAAGGTTACCGCTTAATTATATAATCAATATTGTTTTTTCCCTTTTTATATAAAATTAATATCGATTAAATACACGATTAAAGCACAAATTCAAACAGTGGAGAGGGCCTCTGTTTCAGCAGCAGGTCAAAGCCTCAAAGTGACAGCAGGATTCAGTAATACAGGATTGCATCACAGAAATGAGTTAATATGTACATTACAAAGTTCATGTAAAAGTACATATTTACTGAAGTGCAGTTTGCTCACAAATGCATCCTGCCCATGCCTACTACCATCATAACTGGTTGAGGTATGACATAACAGGCAAATAACAAAAACATGTCCTGGCCATGTTATGTACAGTATGTTACCAGGACACGACTGTCCATCGGTCCAGCCAGTCGAATTTGATACATCAGAAGTTGTAAAGTCATAAAGATATGAGCTTGTCAATTGCAAATTCAGTGAGTTGATGACACTAACCTGTTCAGGGTCTTAGTAGAGTTGCTTATCCTGTGATCTGCAGGGTGGTCATTCTGTGCTTTGCCCATCTCAACGTTTCAGCAACCTTAAATGAGAAGGTCATGTAATATAATACATCTAGCTTACACAGAATATAGGAAGAGAAGACATATTTCACAACAAAGAGAGGGAAGTGGAATTTATTAAAGAAACTGATGAGTGAAACATTTGCTGGAAAGGAAATAACAGTGCCTCAATGTGCTGACGTGCACATATTGACCCTGGTACAAGAACACAAAAGGACTATGGATCAGAACTTGTTTACAAGTTTAAGATTTACGCAGAAGTCAGATCGGTTTTCCAACATACAACATATAGTTTGAAGCATTGGATTTTTCTTCAATTTTTGAATAAAAAAAACAAGTCAGAACATCACATTATAGAAAAAGTCTCCCACCTAGTGGTTGTAAGAATAATAACAGTCAGAAACACTGGAGAGCAGACATGTAAAAATGCTGAAGTTGTATGAAATTTTGGGGGTCTCTAAATTAGGCATACTATTTTACCAAACACTGTTGGTGCAAGGCAAGTTGGGGTGTATTTCAAACGTTTTATATCTTTTTTTTTGGGGGGGGGGAGCTAGGCTTTCACCTTCTAAACAAAAAGACAACAAAGCATTTCACACTTAACAGAAAGGAGTCAGTGACCTGCAGTGCTGCTGATTTCCTCTCCTACCCCACACTTGATAACATTTAATAACATTTGGTCAGCTTCCAGAATGTAAATGAGTCCCTGATTGGATGACTAGAATGAAAACCAGCAGGACTCTGTGTCCCGAGGAGCAGGATTAAAAGCCACAGCTGTGAAGTGAATTCATAAGAAGACCTTCCCTCCCTACAACTATTTGATTAAAATAATGCTTTGATTTGTGGCATGTATTCCAATGCCAGTTCAAACTAGATAATTTCTATTTAAGCTTTCAGAGATTCTTTTGTAACCCAAATTGCCATAAAGCCAAAACAGTGAACTGTTTAAGAACTATTTAAAAAAAAAAAAAAAAAACAATATCACCAAATGTAATAGTTTTTTTGTGATAACATTTTTATTTAAAGAGTTAAAAGTGCAAAACATTGGTCCAGATAATGTACAGAAAACTACACTTCACACACCAAAGAAGTCACAGTGCACCTTTTCCACAATCCTTCCTTGCAATCACTTGTTTCACTCTAAAACAGCGCTTCTTCGATCCTTGACCACTTCTAGCGCTCCTGAAGAAGAGGCAAGTATTCCTTAATCCAGCGTTTCCAAAAAAAGTCAGTTATGTACTGAACTTGTTTCCATCTGTGATGAGCATACATGTCCTTCTTTTGGATCTGTCCCATTGGCAAAGATTGCTTGATTTTTAGCAGCAAAAGATGGTTAGGGGTTAGTGGTTCCAAATCATTGGGATCAGTGGATGCCTTGGTAATGGGACGGCTGTTTATGATAGTGTTTTATCGGTTTTATTTTCTTTTAACTGATTTTGTGTAAAGCACTTTGAATTGCCCTGTTGCTGAAATGTGCTATACAAATAAAGCTGCCTTGCATTGCCTTCTGCTTCTCAAAGACCTGTGAAGCACAGATCTTAACCTCTCCCAAACTCCTCCATGATGTGATCCTGTGGGGGAACTGAAAACCCACTTTCTGAAGGAGGGTGTTGTCGATTTGAGCAGGATTCCAACCCTCCATTGCCTTCTGTACATGCTCAGCGCCAACAAAATTTGTTACATTGTCTGAGCGCAATGCCAGTATTTGTCCACGTCTTGCTATAAAACATCGAAGAGCATTAAAAAAGGAGTCGGTGTCCAACGATGATAATACTTCGATGTGTATGGCTCTTATGGAAAGGCACGTGAAGAGAACTTCATAACTTTTCAATATACTCCTTCCCCGCTTAACTTCGAAAGGTCCGAAGTAATCCACTCCAACACGAGTGAATGGAGGTTCATCTGGAGTAACTCTGTCCTGAGGTAAATCCGCCATCTGCTGTTGCCCTGGAGTTGCATGCATTCATCGACAGACAATACATTTTGACAGGATCTTCCTTCTAGCCACACTAGCCCTTAGGATCCAATATCTTTGCTGCAGATTGGTTAGCATGTGGTTGCAGCCTCGATGTACAGTATATGCTGAAGAATGAGGTCAGAAATGTGCAAATCCTTTGCCAATATGGAAGGATGCTTAGATTCTTTCGGGAATAGCTGCTCTGCTAAGCTGTCCTCCAACTCTCAGGATACCATCTTCAAGTACTGGGTTAAGCTTGTAAATGTGGCTTGTCCTTTTCACATTTTCTCCTTTTTGCAAGCTGTTGAATTCTTCTGGAAATCTCCTTTACTGACAAAACCTTATAATCTCCATCTCAGCCTTTCTGAATTCCTCAACTGAAAGAGGATCACAGACAGTCTGAGCCTTGATACTCTGCATCTCCTTTACCATCTTCCTCTCCTGTTGGTCCTTATCCAAGCCACCTAGAGCAAGAGTCACACGCAACTGCATTCTCTTCCAACTGAAGCACAGTAGCAGGCTCCTAAGCTTAAGGACCCAACCAACACGGATCAAGGAGGATAAGTTATTGATCAAGCAGGTGACTGAGTCCATCTTCCCTTCAGCCTGTACAGGATTCACCAAGCTCATCTTAAGTAAGATTCTCCCAGAGCCATCAGGGTTTTCAGACCACCTCTTTTCCGGTCCAACAAGAAACTGAGGTCTAGACACCCATATGTTATCTTTCAGAAGCGTTGCCACCTTTACGACCCTAGAAGCCAGGTCAGCAGGATTGTGTGTCGTGTTAACGTACTGTATCTCCACTGAGATGGATTTGATATGCGGATTATCTTTGAAACCCGATTGGCTACAAAGGTCTGAAACCTCGAGGTCTCATTACTGATGTACTTTACTACGGAAGTACCATCTGTCCATAAAATGGAGTCCTGAAGTTTCATCTGCAACTCCTTTCTCCACAACTCATCCATTCGACTTGCAACCATGGCAGCTGTCAACTCCATACAAGGAATAGTAATTGGTTTCAATTGGACCATTCTGGCCTTACCCATTATGAAAGCACAGTGAACTTGTCTGTGAATGTTGTGTAAAAGCAGGTAGGTAACTGTTCAATAGCCACTCTCACAGGCATCTGCAAAGTGGTGTAACGGAGCAGAGATTACTTAGGGTTGCTCTTTAGTACTGACTTTGAAATTAACGGTATCGGACTGGACACACCACTGTACGCCCAATGCTCTTTCACGTCTGTTGCTAATTCACAAATGAGTCGAAAGCCCCCTCTAGCACAAATGTCTTTGTAGAGTGTCAATGCCTCTTCCTCAGAAGCCACTGATGTAAGGCAATCATCCACATAGAAATTGTGCAGAACTGTTTCAATTACCTTGAGGCTGAACTTTTCCCAATTATCCTCTGGACATTTCCTGAGGGCAAAACTTGCTCAACTTGGCAAAGATGTAGCTCCAAACAGATACGCAACCATTTTGTGCTCTACCAGGTTCTGATTATGGACTCCATTCGGCCACCAAAGAAATCTCAACAGATCTGAATCCTCAGCTGGTCCTCTGAGCTGATGAAACATTTCCTCGATGTCTGCCATGAGTACAACAGGATCCTTTCGAAAGCTTGTCTTAACTCCAACTAGTTTCCTAATAAGATCAGGTCCCTGTAAGAGCTGTGCATTCAATGAGGTTCCTTTGAAAGTAGCTCCGCAATTGAAAACAACCCTGATCTTTTTCTTCTTTTGATGGTATACACCATGGTGTGGTATATACACCATACCCTACCGTCACTCTGTTCCAAATCCTCAGGTGGTACCATCTCTGCATAGCCCTTTGAGATGCATCATTCATGAAAGCAGTATAATCAGTGTGAAATGAAGGATCTTTGCCAAACCTCTTGAGGCTCAGAGCACGCGGTTCGGCAACTCTCCTGTTATTTGGCATGTTTACATCCTTTATCCTCAAAAAGGTAAGCCAATGTGGTAATAGCCATCCATCCACTTAAGTTTTTGTAACGTATTCCAGGAACTGACCATCCTCTCTTGATAAGCCCATCTGCTCAACCTGACTGCATTCAGAAAAATCGTTCTTCAGCTGCTGCTTCCACAAATCATACAAGCTTGCAACATAGATTCTATTGACAGTGACATCTGGCTTTCCACAAGTAGTTTCTCTACTCCTGTCGCCTTTAAGAGGTCCATTTACAGTCCAGCCCAGCATAGTCTTGACTGCGTACGGACTCCCATCCATGCTTTGGACAACTTGCCACAGCTCCAGTGCCTTTGGAATGTTGGTTCCAATCAGCAGGTCAATCTCTGAATCAATCTCTTATCTGTACGTATTTCAGATGTGGCCACCGTTGAAGATATGTCAAGGAATGTTGCCATAATGAACCGGCATGTTTTTCTTTGTGTAAATATCAGTCTAATTCAGCCACTTCCAGATCTGAAACAATTTGGCTTCCAACAACCTTCTCCTGACCCATTGTCCGTAAAAGAATACCTGTTCTTCTTCCCCTGGGATTCGGCTTGTTCATCAGCCACTCCGTGCAGAATGATGCTGAGCTCCCAGGATCCAGGAAGGCGTAGGTGATCAAAGTCTTGCATCCCTTCTTAGACTTCACTTGAACTATGGGGAGTGTCCAGTCTTGCTCACTGGCCCCTGTTAGACCACTGGATTGAACAGAGATCAGAGCACTGCTCATCGCTGTCTCCGATTCTCCTTTGGCTTGCACAGAATGTTTCCTTCTCCTTTGGGGAAATATAGAGTACACTAGGGTACCTCTGACTGCATATCTTGCATGAGAGACACTTCCTGCAGTCTCTACACATGTGCCTAATGCAGCAAAACACACCCCATGTAAGAAAACAATTCTCACATTGTGCATCCTCCTCTCCAATTGGATGCAGAGATTGATGTATTGTTCAAGGAAGAATAAGCAGTAATCTTTAGGACTGTCCGTTTTCTCTTCGATGCTGTGTTCAAAACCCCTTATGAAGGTGTGATATTGCAAAGGATTATCGTCAAAATCATCAAGATCTCGTTTTGGCAGAAATGAAAGAGATTGTTGCTGAACAAATAATCTAGTTATTTCATTTTGTTTTTCCAAAACCGTAATTATTTGACTGTGATCATTGCTGCAGGCTGATTACTGTGGTGCTGAAACAGTGGTTGTGATTGAATGATATTGCACCTTCATGCCGCCTGAGTTCTGGGCATCCTGATGATGTAATTTGGGTTTAGGTCGGCTGGATGATATTGTCCACTTGAGGGTTAGCGCCAAAACAATGTAGACTAGGTTTGGCCGGTATTAGGATATTTGTATCAGGCACAAATGGTTTTGCTTTAGCACTGAATAGTTTTTATTTCATTTGTCCCCTTTCAAAATAAGAATCCATGCCATTGGACTTCACAGATGGAGGACTTGAAACACGAGAACCTCGAGCTTCTAAGCACATTCACTTTAGCCATCGTTGCGCTATTTCCACTTCCAGTGCAAGCTGTTCCTTTTTTTTCTTTGTTGCTCCTCCATTTCTTCTAACTCATGTTTATCCTTCAATAGCCTTTGTCGTGCAATGAGAGCAGCCATATTGGCCTCAGCTTTAATGCGTGCCGACGATGTTGTTGAGATGAGTAGCCATTTGATTCATAGTCTCCAGATGAAATCGCACCTTTGAGGCATTGTCATCATTTTGCATTAGATCCTTTATTGTCTTTATTAGACCTTTAATTCTGTGAACATTTCCTTTGCGTTCTTTCTGAAGTTTCTCAATTTTATTCTCCAAAGCTTTGGAGGTGAGTTTGATTTCTCTTTTTTTGTCCTTCCATCTTTGAGAAATTGACATTTGAAATGGCTTATGATCCACTTGTTGCCTTTTCCCAAGGTATCACAAATCACAATAATCAATCAATCAATCCACTGATGATCAAGACAATAAACCATACAAGGAAACAACAATGCCTCCCCAACGGACACGCGGCAGTAACCTATTCACACTGTGTACACAGTAGGCCTACTATTTAACACAAAGTTACAACATACCGCTTCCGTGGCTGTGCTACTTGCGGCCCGGTCTATTGTTTTCGGAGCACCGTGCCTTCAATATTTCCTCCGATAGCCAATGCATTCCGTTGTGATCCGAGGAATCCGCAGAGAATATACCATTTCCGTAGATCCACTCTGATGTATCACCTTTTGTTGACCGTCAACGACCACAAGAAACCCAGGTGCACAGGTGAAGCAAAGAAATGTATTACTTCCGCTCAAACCGTCATGAAAACAATATCAGCGCATAACACAATAATCACACACAATAATAAATAAGACCATAAACAACATAATGTGGCTCCTACAGATATGTGTACCTGTGTTAACCACTTTTGTAAACTGGGTTTGAATTAAATGTGCTAAGTTTAACTTGATTTGAATGGACTTACATGCAAATTATAATCAGGTTTGGTTGGTAATCAGGAAATGTGGGTAATTGCCTTTGGTAATAGCCCTGGGCATGAGGTGTGTAGTCACGATGAAAAGAACAGGAAAATTATGAGACTGGCAACAGTGTTTCCTTCTCTCTTTTCTGCCAGACTGTACTGTGTTTACATTGTGTTCTCAATTTCACATTTTTTGTCATGACCAAGTAGCATAATCAGACAACATAACTTAATGCAGTGCTCAACGTGACAGGGGCCTTACCAAATATTGTCAAAAAGGAGCCTCAAAATAGGCTGTTCTGTAAGTGAAGTTAACTTGCACGCCTAGCTGTACCATTCCGACCACATCTGTGTGTTTGGTAAATGATGAGACCGGCAACAGGTGGCCTACTGTGTTTCCTTCTCTCGCTTCTGCCAGACTAAAAGACAAGAGTCGGCTACAGCCAAAGCTCTTTAATTGTTTGTGAGGGTGCGTGGGCTGAGTGATGTGGTTGAAGTCATCATGTCCTTGGTCAACCAAGGATATTTCCTGATATTGTTATGGATCATGACATGGCAAATGTAGACAAAAATCATACATAGCCTACTACTTTAGTAAAATAATCAAACTGATGTCCACAGTGGACAGTGGAAAGCTAAAACTTGTAAAATGATAACATATGATACAGTATAATTCAGCTGAAAGTCAGATAATACTCTATAATAGGCTAATACTTCCAAATCCATAAAGTTCCGTGGATAACATCTAAGAAAATAGTTTGGTACAATAAGTACATAGCTACAATGCCAACAGACCATGACATTTTTTAACATACTCAGTAAGAAGTATCCTTACGGTTAAACTTACCAATGCAAATACTGTATATCCAATGCTTGCAGAAAAACTAGGGACCCAATATTACTTAAACATGACAGTCATAATGACACTGACACGTTTCACTTTGATAAGTCCCTCCCTTTGTCTCACTTATTGCAGTCATATTTGGGTCAGCTACACTCCAGAGAAGAGAAACATTAACTACATTTTATGTTATTTGAGAGCATGGCTACAGCTATAATCACAATTATATTAACAATAACCAGTTACACTAGTAAGGGCAAGGGTGGTAAAAAATAGGACAGTGATGAACGATAAAGGTAGTTATTCAGTAAAATGGTCCACAGTCATGTCGGAAATTAACATTTCAAATTTAGAAGTAGGGGAGGCCAGGTATGGATTTTTCTTCAGCACCTAAAATTACCTTTTTTTGGCTACACGTCTAAAATGTTTAGGCATACATGGTGGTCCTTTGTTACAACCTACCCCACTACTGGGGTAGGTTGTAACACATACTGGGTAAGTTGTAACAGGTAGACAAAATGCACCAGAACTAAGGGTACGCCAAGTGATATGCATATGCCACAACAACAGTTTTATTTTAAATGAATGGCTGCAACATTAAAATATGTGTGAATATGGGGAGAGTATGTGCATATTGTGTGTGTGCATGTTTGTACGTGCACATTCACCTACCGATATGTATACCTTTATTCATATCTTCCTACTGTCTCAGTAGGAATGTAAAAACAAAATGCATAGATGCATAACCTGCTGTCATGTAAGACGTGTGTGTGTGTGAGCAAATTAACATAAACATATTAATCCCCATTCCACGAAACGAACAAATGAAATGCATTCTTTATCAGCCAATCAGTTAATGAGAGTCACAACGGTGTCAAATGAAATTGGCATCAACTCCATGATCTGTTTGTCTCCCCCAAGTTCTAGGAATTCTGTAGAATTATGAAAATCACAAAAAATGTATTTAGTTGTATGTAATGGGATGGTTGTAACACTTTCAAAACACGTGTTACAACCATAGACTGACTATCTACCCGCCACTGTCACCCATTATTTAGCTAGCTGTATTAGCATGGTGCTTTGAAATTAGCAGATTGATACACCATTCTTTATTAGAGAAACTACAGTTTGACCTGATATAACTCATCCAACATTATATACAACGGTAGAAGTACTAAACTAAATATTATCTTGTTATTTTTTTTTTACCCCATAATCAGAGTTTCTGCTGTAGCTACAGGAGAGATAGCAACAGGCTGGAAAACCTCTATGTGGGATCGTAAAGGAAGCCTGAGGAAACTAAAAGTGTCACATGACTCCTATCTTATCTCTGATTTGTGGAATTAGTAGTGTTACAACTCTCCCAGTGTTGCAACTACAGTCTCCCCTATTTATTTTGGTGATGCCAGTGATCCTCTGTGTTTAAGTTTGGAGGTAATCAAATGAGAGAAATGGCATATTCCACAGAAGGAGGTGTAATAAATAAATAAATAAATATATAAATAAATATGCATTTTGCAGAATATTGTCAAGTGATGGCTCATGTTGCCGAATCAGCTATCAGTGTTATGTCTCTCCTAAAACAAGAATTAAGCTCAGCAGACACAATGCATTTTTATGAATCTTGTACGTTGTTTCAACTTACGATGCATATTTTCATTAGCCAGAATCTGTGACTTTTATGCTCACACCATACGGGTCACAGATCAATTGAGCTGCTAACAATGAATGTAAGCATGAAAACCCCCGTCAGTTTTGTCCCCTGACAGTTCAATCAAACTAGACTATTTCATCCTCAACAATGTCGACAAAAGAAGAGAAAGACAGCATTACTTTGTACTACTATGCATGGAAATTAATATTGAGCTGCAGGCTGGAGGATACAGACACTATGTTCTGTCTGTTTAGTTTCAAATCATAGCAGTCTCACAACATGTAAAATACTTCTCCAATAATATCAAAACAAGCTCACTATAGCTCATCACTGCAAAAGTTTGGACGGGCCAGAAATCCAATAAATTGTCCAAGAGCTGGGCCCCAACCACTTTTTTTCACAACTAGATCAACTCATCATCTCCATGAGTTAACTTTTCCACCAAGTAAAAGTTCAACATTACATTCATAGTAGTTATGAAGCATTTATTAACTGAATATTTCTTTTCTCTGAATAACAGACACTAAAAGAAAATGTGCACAACAAACTACCAATACAAGCAGTTAAGTATGATGTACTATTCATAGAGATGATGTACTTTATTTAAATGAATCTAACCCCGCAGTCTGGATTAGGTTCAACTTTATGCATTTAATCACATACAATGCTCACATTAGTGAACTGAACACCAACTATTTCTTTCATGGCTGACCAATAACACAGTGTCATCTATTTTCTCCCGTTTACTGCACAACATCACAGAGTAAAATATAATGGTGTGGCACCTGTTTGACTGGGAAATGGAAAGAATTAAACCCCTTATAAACAGAGCAGAGTAAATGCAGCCCATCTAAGTGTCAGTTACAGGTCAGATGTGGCTGATATGCAGGAAGTTGAAATCATTATTCTTATGCCATGTGTCTTCATAGGCTGGGCAGAAGACCCTTCTTTCCTTTACTCTTTCTCAAAACATCTATTGCTTATAGAAAAGCTTATAGAAATATTGAAATTCTCCCTACAATCATTACAACTGCTGCTCTGTATGTGCAAAATGGACAGTGCTGTTGAGTTAATGTTTCAAAACTCTTAGAACCAAAGCAAACATTGGCATTTGCTTTCAATAGGGTCTTGCCTGATAATCAAAAGTGTATTAAATAATATTTCCACAATGTTAAGTGACATGTTCAGTGACATTGAGCCCTTCTTCCTCTCTTTCTAAGTAAACACTGCAGTCAGATATGAGGAGAATAGTTAAATCAGGGGCCTTATCAATTATTAATAGTAAATAAATCCTGGTACTGACCTTGAGTAGTGTATAGATACATCATGGGTCAAAGTTTAAAAACTAAACGTACAGATACTGTATTGGAAGAAAATGTCAGTTTCTCCTACCATAACAATTATAAAAACAATGGACAATGCCCTTCCTGCGTATGCTCCATTGTACTGGAGCATTCCTTGCAGCATTCCTAATACTGGTGGACCTTTTGCACACACACTATAATGTGTGTTACATAAAAGCAGCACAAGAGTTTGGTCTTCAAGCCACTAAAAACATCCATCTCCTTATGCAGCTGATTTAGAACGCTGCTGCTCGAGTCCTCACTAAGACCAAGAGACTGGATCACATCACTCCAGTTCTTACACTGGCTTCCTGTGCCTCAAATAATTAATTTCAAAGTACTTCTGCTAGTTTATAAATCACTAAATGGTTTCGGGCCAAAATACATTTCTGATCTTCTACTACACTATGACCCCCCCCCCCCAGACCTCTCAGGTCATTTGGGACTAGTCTGCTTCAGTTTCAGTTTCTATGCTCCTCATATCTGGAACAAACTTCCAGAAAACTGCAGGTCTGCTGCTACTCTGTTATTTTAAATCAATGCTGAAGACTTTTCTTTTTGATGTTGCCTTTCTTTAAATGATGTTCATTTCTTTAATGTTTAATTTTTTATACTGCACTGTAACTTTTATTCTTGTGTTTTATCTGTTTTTATCTTGTAACTGTTTTTTAACTGATTTTCTGTAAAGCATTTTGAATTGCCCTGTTGCTGAAATGTGCTATACAAATAGAGCTGCCTTGCCTTGCTTTGCAGCTTTTTTACTGATCAATGGCTGCTTTATTCTCCCTTGGCTTCACATTAATTATATTAGAGAATCTACTGGCTGGCAGCTGTCTATATTACATGCACGTGAGCCACATTTCTGCTATGTGGAAACTGCATGAAAGCTCCTGTACCATAAACAGAAGCAAAACACATGACAGTTTAATGGTTTGAGAGCTGCAGCTGGAGGAATGAGCAACTCAAAGTGTACAAGATTTAGGTCAGGAACTGCCATCGAAAAAAAAAGACATGGCCAAGTAATGAAACTCAGGCTTGTAAATTGAACACCCCCTTTGGGAGATTTTTTTCTCAGCACTGAAGTCTAGGTAACTGACATACTGTGTTAGGTTCCCCAGGGTGTAGATAGACCTTACAGTGGGAAAAGAATCCATGGGCAGAGTGTCAAACCATTAAAAGTATAGTTGAGATGACTAAAATCTGTTTTTTTCTGATATTTACATTTCAATTTAACCCATTCATTTTGAACAACTTTAGCAATATATGATCATGTTTGCCATATTTTTAAACAGCACATTTTCTAAAATCTTGCACTACTCATGTTTATAGAAGAGTCCACTCCAGACTACATAATTGCAGCTAATGTATGTCTCTCTGTTCAATTTGGCACTGTTACAGATATTAAATAATATATTATCTATGCATGGTTTACTGTCCTAAATAAGTTAGCAATTAAAGGCAATAAACAATTGATTCCGTCAACAGTGCAAAGTTCTTTTTATAGCTCATGTCCTTGATTTGTTTAATCTCAAAAATCATTTTTTTCAGCTGTGGTACATGGTCCTTAAAACTGATGTCAGCAGTTGTGTTAAACATTGACTCTTCCATTGTGTCACCTTCAAAGAGCCATTTTTTTACGCACCAGTTATTGTGAAGGGTGGAACAATTAAAAGATCATAAGTGTTAAATGTACTTCTTACAACAAAGAATCATTCACTCTCTAAGAAATCAAGTAGAAAAAGAAAACTTACAAGGCACTCTCAAGACTCTCAGCATCCAAAATCAGGGTATTCTTGCAGATTCCACAACCAAAGTAACTGCAGGCACATAATGAAAAAAACACCATTATCACATGAGAACTAGCTGGTTAACTTAATTTACTGTGGCTGGACACGGACCAAAAGTGGTTGGAGGCACAGTGTAGAGTGCTGCCAAAAGAGTCCACCGTCATTTCTGATCAGTCAATCATCTACTCTATGTAGTGTATTCTGCATGGTGAAGTTAATTAATAACTTCATCTTACAGCTTGTCCAAACTGTGTATTTATATTTTTATGAAATGTTTTGAAAAACCAACAATTAATTATTGGAGACGTTCACAATGAAATGCATCACTGTTGTCATGTGAAGTCCCTGTAAGCCTATATGTAGTTTGGGTCATTTTCATGTAAACATCAATTAACCCTTTAAATGTTTACATGCTCTTTTGTTATTTATCTTAAACACATTGTAACTATTAGAGTTTGGAAACCTTTGGAGATTAACTCCAAAATGCATGGTGGTCAGGCTGTAACAGGGTTCATTTTCATTAGTGACACATTATTCATCCCATAGTATGGCTACAGCTAAACCTAACACACTATGCTATGCTACTCTTACAACCTGAACTGTATGAGTGTGTGTATGAACCGCTTACCTTTTATATTTCCTTACAGATTGCTCTGACAAGCCAAGCCAAGTTATTCCATTCCAACACAAATGATGGTGACGGAATCAAGCAAGTTGTTAAATGATCTACTGCTTCTTCTAGCAGAAGCATTAAAGGGTTATATATATGCTGTCAGCCAATAGGCACATCATTGTTTGACCCAACTAACCCGTGGCGGTGGAAGGTGAGGAATGGCTCCTCAGTTAACTCTTATCTGTTTTTATAGGAGCAAACTGAGTGCATAAATATTGTGAGAGAAATATGGCCCCCTATTTTCCTCCTCCTCCTCCCTGGAGCAGCAGGACTGGAAAGAAGCTGGACTTGAGAATACACTCTGTTTGGCCACTTGCATGTTACAGAATTCTCTAAAGATACAAGAAAGCAATGGCTAGTGTTAAATATCATTTATGTTGTGTATGATAATATTTATTTATGTTTGCTTTCCTGTGTTCTTCTCTGAGTCTAGATGAAGGTAATTCAAAGTATTTTTGTAGAGAATGGTTATAAATGAGTTGTGTTGTAAATTGAAGATTGGCATATAAACATTAAAGCCTGAGGTTAGAAGTAAAAGGTAGACCCTAATCTAAGGTCTATTTGCAAAGCAGCAATATTTAGCACTAGTTTCACTGCTTTCTCAGACAAGGACATTAAATATAATGTTATGGCCCTGGTAGGTGAGGTAGACCTAACTTTATTAGGCTCACGTAAAGGTTAATTACCATGATTAGCAAGGCCATGGACCTTTCTCTTCTCTGATTGGATTCAGGACAGTAATAAAGAGACATAATTAAAACCCTATACAATGAAAAAATATTATAAACCAGGATATGATGTTTACATGTGCAACACATGACTAGGATACTCCAAGAACCTGATCATAACCAGGATGGGTATGTGAATGTAAATGGACTGTGTGTGTGTGTGTGTGTGTGTATATATATATATATATATATATATATATATACATACACCACTTTTTTTGTAAGTTTTTAACTACTTTTACATAGTACAGGAATTATTCACCATTCAAACACATTCATACACTGTGGCCAAGGCTGCCGTACAAGGTGCCACCTGCTCATCAGATAAACATTCACACACGTTTACACTCCAATGCGCAGCGTTACTGAGTAAACACACTCAGTAATGGTTGTGGTCAGAAACCTGCGTGTCTTGGTGGGCCACATATAGGGTCTAAGATAAAAGGATAAATAGACTATTTTGAATGCAGGACTCCACATTATTCAATCAATTAAAAACCACGGTGATGGAACATCAACCATAAAACAGACAATGCCACAAACCTGGACAGAGAGCCACTGGAAAAGGCAGACACATAGTACCTGGGAAGCATTATTGGGAAGGATACAAGAATAGTGAAGGTAAGATAATCCTTCTTAATACTTAGTCAAATATTAAGCTGAACACACTTCTCCACCAAAAAAAACAACAACCTTTTAACCCCCCTCCCCACACACAGATATCCACCATTTCCTGTAGAATTGGTTACCTTGTTATTAATAGGCATGGCCAGTATCAGAACACCAAGATTTGATTTTGCTTTGCCTACATCTAACTTGAACTTTAACACAAATGACCTAGACACATTTCTAGTTGAAGATCACAGCTACACGATTAGGTTATTTCAATATATTAATTGGAGTGTTTTAACACTAATATGTTGTCAAAAATATATATTGCATAATTACTTGCTTGTTCAAAGTCATGAGCTTTTGATTTGTTTTCACTGGACTAATCCGTAATTTGAGACCATAAAAAACAGTTGGTAAGCAACTTGTCGCTCGCTGCCTCATTTGACAGTTTACAATGCACAAACTAAGGGAAATTAATACATTAATGAGCCTGAATAGGATATCTTTTTTTTTTCCCTTTCAATTATATGATGGCTAACTTATGCATAGAAGACAAAGGGAAATCCTGGAAGGAGACTTTCTCTACTGCTCCTCTCAGTCTGTGTCCCCCCACTAAGAGGGACCCCTACTGGTAACATTGGTGTATTCCAAATGCCATGTAATGGTGATGAAAATTCCCACTAGGCAGCCTGTGTTTGACAAGTACAGTGTGCATGAAAAGGAAAATGCATAAAAAGTTTTATTATTCACGAATTACTTCAACCTTGGAAGTGAATGCATAAAGACATGGGGAAACAAGTGTCACAAGCATAGTGGACCAAAACAAAAACACAGCATCAACATAAGATTTTCTAACTAAACAGACAGCATCATGATTTTATACATACTGTCAGTTCCCATTATTGCTCCCTAGTCCAACAGGAAGAGTTGTGAAACAAAAAGAATGAAACCTAAGACAAAGCAGAACACCTAGACCCTTAAAACCTTGTAAATGCAATTACTTCTCATTTCAGGAATGTAACCAAAAGATTTTATTTCTTTCAAAACATGATTTTGTTAATTTATAAAAAAAAAAAGAACAAAAAAAAAGAAAGAAACTTGCTTTTAGTTTATCCATTAAGTTACAATGCATTGAGCCAGACAAGGATTTTGGTTTAAACTGAGTGGAACCTGTTATCTATGGAATGTTGAGCTTACAAATATTACTGTGGGTCCATCAAGCTCAAAGAGATGTAAAAGAACTCATGGTTACATCATATATTTCCAAATATGTCTCTGTGTAAATTGAGGTTATCTGCATGAAGGTGACGTGTCTTGGATTATTTTTTATAGGAGCTTTCCCCAGCCATATCCATTTACAATTCAGATGTTTACAGACAGTCTAGATAGTGAAAATACAGTTAAAAAAAAAATGAAAAAAAAAGGAAAGATTGAATAGTAGTCCTTGTGCCTGGAGATGTGGATGTTTGTCTGCTTGCAGCTCAGTATTTAACAGTCCACTGCTTGATACTGGCATCATGGGAGGTGGTGACTAGAGTATGCTCATTGACCCAGGCCAGGCCACTAACATGGTGCAACCGGTGAGTGTCTGCAGAAATCAAAGCATCAAACAATCTTGTTACACAAAAAACAAAAAAAGTCTTTGGCAGAAAAGAGTATTACAATTTAAAAAAATTAAATTAAATTTGCCTGTTTTTGATACCATTTATGGTCAGCATTTTAATACATAAATTAAATGCATTACATTGCCATTTTATGCATCTACATTCTATAATTACCTCTACATTATTTTCATCATTAGTGGCAGAGTCAACTATTCCAATGCTTGCTTAATAGGAAATGATGCATTCATGTAAAGTATTTCAACAGGAAACAGCAAGGCTGATGTCCATACAATAAAATTTAAATCTCTTACAGTCGTTTAACGTTACTGCTGAAACAAACTGAATGTTTCCTACTGCTGCTACAGACCACACGCCTCCAACTACACAGTAAAGTCACAAACTTCACTGTGCCTTGCTGGTGTGTGGAAAGCCTCTTGCACAGCATGACACAAAATCAAGGTATCATTTTAATAATACTCATTTATCAAAACGATAAGCTTGTTTGGCAGCACTGTAAAACATACACGGGTTGCTTTTCTGACAAGGTAGCTGCTCAAGGAGTCTTTGCAATAGTAATAAACCACATTTGCTGTTACTTTAAGCCCAGCTACATGCACTAAATGCATGATTTCTCTCAGCTCAAAATGTCCTGTTGCCTTTTATTTTGCATGTCTGGATACTGTATGGATTTAAAAGGCTCAAACAAACTTCCACATCTGTGTATACTTGCATGCCAGGCATAAGTTAATCCACATGTGCACGTGTATGGCCTACCTGCAAGCTTAATCCTGTTGTCTGGATCACCAACTGTCCAGATAAACACCATCATGTCCATCCCACTAGTTGCAAAGTGCTCATTGTCAGGCGACCAGGCCAAAGTCACAGGTCTGGCATGGTGTCCGTAAAACTCATCTTTTACCTGGTAAAAAAAAGAAGACATTTTTTTTTTTTTTTTTAAAAGAGAATGTCTAAATTTATATAGAACCGCTATAGGAATTGAAGGTTAAGTAATCCACAAAATATACATAGGACATGTTTACCGAGTAGCCGTCAGACACGGTAAAAGTTGTGGCAACTTTTTTATCATCTATGGCAGCCAGATAGGCTCCATTATTAGAGTAGGCCATGTCTGTGATCGCTCCTTTAGCCTCAATAGTTTTACCCTGGTCCTTCAGAGTGTTGCCCTGAATGGAGTACAGACGGATTTTCCCATCCTAAAAGGAGAAAAAGGATATTTACCTCAAAGTTAATGTAAGAGTGTGATGAAAGATGTGTCATTTACTGTAATGGTTACACACCGAGATGTGCTGATTTTTTCTCTCATGTTTGGCAAGATCAAAATTTTCACTTACTGCTCCGCCCACAACAGCAGTGGTGCCCCCAGGGTGGATAGCTCCAACCTCAGGTTCATAGTCAAGATTGTCCAAAGTGAAGACTTTTTTCTTATCTTTTAGCAAGACAATCTAGAAAAAGCGAGACATGAGTAACACCACCAATATTAGATAAAACATTTTCCGACACCAAAACTTTAGAGGGTTACAGTATCAGGTGGGTGACGTAAAACCTTGAAAATGCACAAATGTGTTCACAGGGGAGACATTGAACTAAGCAAGGCAAGAGACTTTACCTGCCCAATGCACACAGCCAGGGACAGCCCTCCTGCTGCTACGGACACACTTTTAGGCTGGAAATCCATCTTCACCACATCAGATGCACTGAAAACCATTGTAAAATTTAGAGGAATCTAAATGGAATCTTGAAAGACAATATTAAGTTTAAAAAAAAAAAAAAAAAAAAATATAATTGACTAGGACTGGGCGACAGGGAGATGATTTTGACCAAATACCTCGATATCCATATTGCAGCGATATTCTAATGGTTGACAACTGGTGCTTTACCAAAATATCTTCACACTTAGCTTTTAAATAAATAATAATCAGTAATGTGGACATAATGTCTAAGTGGGTAAAGGCAAATAATAGAACAGCTAGAACAGTCTTTACATTGACAGTCTGGTAAGTTCAGAAAAGTACATCACTTTGCTGTAATGCAGCCTTTTAAACCAGGAAAAGACAACATTTGTCATAACACAATATATGATATGATGGACCTGCATTCACTTTGATACGTGACAAAACAATTTTTCTTGGTATTGTGAATGACCAAGAAATGTGTATAAATACACATGTCCTACCCATAAGTAACAATACTAAGGAACAAATGACCAAGGTATCAGGATTGAGTGGAACGAGACAGACCAGGAGCAGTACACAGGTTTGGCAGCACTCCAGCTCAGTTGCGTCATCTTAATCCCGTTTGTCTAAATTGCTACCGACGGCTCCTTACTGATCAGCCTACCTGAAAACTCCGGATAACGCCACATTCACCTCTCAGCCATCGGTCTTCCACCCATAACTCCCGCTAAACCCCGGACTGACTGTTTTGCTCCACAAACATATAAAGAGGTGGAGTTTTTCCATTCTTTTGGGCTCTTTATTCTGGTATTTTGTGTTAAATATATTAACATTTAATTGGAATCTTGAATTGTGTGTGTTTTTTGTTGGGTTTATTTTTTAGTGTGTACATTTTTATATGTGCACGCTTATGTGGTTTGATCTATATCCTACATACAAAATACAGACAAACCTTTAACTGGACTAAGACTATCTTAGATATCAGGAGAGAGACCTGGCTGGCACCCCTTGACCATTTAAAGAAAACATAAAACGTATTAAGACAAACTGCCACAGTAGGCACATCCACCCATTACCAACAGCCATAATAAAGCTCAATTCAGTTCTGTGTTTCCTCCCAGACCACTGCCCTGCCAAGATTAACTTCCATTATCATTACTAGACAAAATACAGATCATCAACACAATTCCCACTAAGTTCATATCATAGCTGTAATCTGCCCAACAACAAGTAATGACCCCTACCTGTACTCCGTCTTATTGATATTGGTGTAGCGCAGTGTATCATCCATGCTGCATGTCACCAGCTCGTTGGCTTCGTCGGTCACCATCTTGCTCACCTGGTTGCTGTGGCCCTTCCCCGAGAAGCAGTCGTTCTCTCCAGTTTCTGCATCCCAGTAATGTGAGGCATTTGTTAAGGAATGAATGAATGAATGAATGAATAAATAAATAAATAAATAAATAATCAACTGAAGACATGGATACTTTACATTGCAGGAATTTGGCAATGAAGTGCAGAAGTAAAGCCACCAAGACAAAAAAAGTTTAAAAACAATTTACATCTGCCAGAGTAGGTTAAAATTATCAAAAGGTAATCTACATACAATAATAAAGGGCACTTTTTTTTCTTTTCTTTTTTAAAAATCAATGAAAAGGATATTAATGTGTCCATCGTGACTCCCTGAGAAGATGTATGGTCGCCCGTCCTTTTTGTGAACTGTCAGACACTGGATGGATTTGCTGTGACCCTGTAGGATGAGCAAGTACACGTTTTTCAGATATACTTGTAAAGGGTACATACAGTTAATGTAGAATATTACACCCCCCCCCACCCATGTTGGATATGCACTCAGAAGATCTGGCAGAACCTTCATTCCAGTAAAGGCGCATAACTATTTCTGGATGCTTCTGTAGTGACAGGCATTTACTGTCATACATAAAATCTAGTCTTGTGGCTGGGTTAGTCCAGTCAAAATGTTTTTCCCACTTTAAAAAAAAAAAAAAAAAAGTAATCTGAACTTTAACACTAAATTTTATTATCATATTCAAGAAACTATCCTGACTCTAAGAAGATACAGTGGAGCTTGGTGCAGAGAGAGAGAGATGCGGTCATAAAAATTAAGATATTTAGAAACCGACAACCCCGTTAATATTCCCTGATGGGTATCTTTATGAAAGATATAGATTTTCAGCGGAGGGAATATAGGCAATTTGTTGGCTTCTTGAGCTGTGTGTTGCCAATGCACATATTGGGGACACACACACACACACACACACACACACACACACACACACAAAATGGAGGTTGTATTAAGCTTTGTGGTTTACACATTTACAGCTTTGGCTATTTTTTGCCAGCTTTCCTTCCTGTTTTAGGACGCAGCGACTGTTTTACCTTTAAAACCGTGTCTGTGTTCTTCATATTACTGGTAGAGGTTTGCAAATGGTTATGCTGTGCAAACACCGCCTCTTATGTGAACGCACGCGTCGCTGGATTGGGAAACCCTGGGCAGATTGAACTAGTTGTTTACCACCGTCGTGACACAGTTTATGCCAGAACGCAGTTGTTAGGTTAGGTGAAGACTGGTAACTGAAATAAATCCAGAGCATGTTGACATTGATTCATAGTACATGCCTCTGGGAAAGAGTCTGACCTTGATGGTGCGTATGGGCCGGTCAGGGTTGTTCTTGTCCAGGTAGTTGATGTATCCCGACAAGGAGATGGTGAGGAGGTGGTCCTTCTGCCACAGGCAGCCCAGCTGCTGGTCTGTCACATCAGTGCCCAGGTTGAAGGTGGTGACGGCGGTACCTGCACCAACATCCCAGAGTTTCACTGTCTTGTCCCCTGAGGCAGAGATCATTTGGGAACTGTCAGGGCTCCAGCTGACCTGGAGCATTTAAAACCACGGGGGCATTGAAAGAAAAAGTTACGATATTAATATGCATGTAAACCAAGTTGCAAATGTTTGGTTTAAAGACTGTTCAAGTGCCCTATCAATGTTGACTCAGTGATAGAAATGCCAACACTATCTGGAAAAAGAAATGATCAGTTACTTGACAGGAGGAGTCACTTTCAGAACACATAATTCTTCATTTGAAAAGAAAGAAGCAACACACTGTATGCTTATAGATGGCTCTCCTCATAAACAAAACCCATCCAACCATGAAGTGTTTTTTTCTATTAAGAAAAGATAAAAACTTACAGCATATACTCCTCCTTTGTGAGCCTTCTCTCCACCCAGTGAGCAAACACGCTCACCATTTGTTCCATCATAGACAAATATCTGTGGAAAATAATACTCATTAGGAAGACGTGGAACATTTTTGTACACAACTACAGTTTGTTTCTTTATTCTTTAAGAACCTGCCACTTCACTTGAGATAGATTTGTATTATTTCTGTAGACATGACAGTGACTTTTATTAGATTTAAGTAAAAGGTAATCTTACTTTAAAAATGTTCATTTGGTCACATGGCCACACCTGGTGAGCCTCACTGATAACTCACCTGGCCATCAGCACCAGCTGTGACAAACCGACTTCCATCTGGAGAGAAACGAACACAGTTGACAAACTGGCTGTGATCCTTTAGCAGTCACCGGGGAGACAGAAGGGGGAGAGAGGAAAAATATCAATTAAAAAATATATATTGTGCACAATAAAATATACTCCATATATGTATTTTATTAGGCACAGTGTTTGACTTTCAATCCGTAATTGTATAAGGCATGACATATCTCACATAAGTCAAACAAACACATTTGTCCTTCCTCATTTTAGACTATCAGGGCTAAGCAAGGCCTAGTAAGTAAGTAAAGTTTATTTGTATAGTAAAGTTTATTTGTATACCACCTTTCACAGATAAAAATCACAAAGTGCTTCACAATAAAAATACCATTAAAATACAAGAACATTTAAATACAAATAGAAAACATAACTATAAAAAAAACACAATGAACTAAAAGCCTACTTGAACAGCAGAGTCTTTAATTGCTTTTTAAAAGATTCAACAGAATTCACACAACATAGAGAGGCAGGTCATTCCACAGCCTATGAGCCCTAGTTTTAAAATGAGTGTGGGGAACCACTAATAGCCTCTGACCTAATGCCCTCAGACTACTGGTAGGAGTATGAAGCTGTATCAAGTCAGATGTATGGAGAAACTTGACCGTGCAGGGCACTAAAAGTAAGGAAAAGGATTTTAAATTAATTCTACACTGGACTGTATCTGTGGTCAGCATTAAATAATGTACTATACATGTATGAGGAAAACCAACTGCAGACTGAAATCTAAAAACAGACCACAAGGATTTTTTAGTAGAGGACAACATTTAGTGATCAAAAGCATTTTAGGAGGGAAGGTCTGCTTTTAGAATGTGGCTCAAACATTCTCCAAGAAATGACGGGGGAAGTGGGTTACGTAACAGACAACACTGTCAAAAACCACCAGGGTGTGACAGACTTGAGATGACCAATGGGCATTACAAATGAGACAGTTGGTTCAAAGTCAAAGAAATTCCTTAATCCACTACTATGTCTGCATTTGTTGAAGGCCAGTATTTTGTTACTAATAAGATTGCAAGTTGAAGAGAGCTTTTCGCTTAACCCTAACCTGTTTAAAACCCAAATGCCCCTTTCCAAAAGCTGCACAGAGGTCTACTGGGACAGAAAAAAGAAGCAAATGTTATCTATGCAACTCACTCTTAAGGTGAACTTGAACTTGAATGGAGGCCCCTCGAAGAAGGACCCACAGGTGTCATCACTGGCAGTGGCAAGGCGGTAAGGGCGTTTCTGCCTTATGTCCACACTGTTGATTAATTTTGCGTGGCCAGAAACTTCTCCCACTGAGGAGCCAGAGTCCCACAGGAACACAGCTCCAAACCTACAGCAAGAGATAAAGATGCATCATTTTGGGTTTTAGTAAGGTTTGAGAGAAATAAAAACAAATATATATATATATATATATATATATATATATATATATATATATATATATATATATAATTTTCAGAACTATTTACATTGTAGATTATCACTAAAGGCATCAAAACTATAAATGAACACATGTGGAATTATGTACAAAAAGGTGTGAAATAACTGAAAAACATGTCTTATATTCTAGTTTCTTTAAAGTAGCCACCCTTTACTTTTTGATAGCGCTGCAAACCCTTGGTGTTCTCTCAATGAGCTTCATGAGGTAGTCACCTGAAATGGTACACTTCACAGGTGCGCCTTGTCAGGGTTAATTAGTGGAATTTCTTGCCTTATTAATGGGGTTGGGACCATCAGTTGTGTTGTGAAGAAGTCAGGTTGATACACAGCCTACAGCCCTATTGGACAACTGTTAATTCATATTATGGCAAGAACCAATCAGCTAAGTAAAGAGAAGCAAGTGGCCATCATTACTTTAAGAAATTACGATAGTCAGTCCGAATACCACACAGTTCTAGCAGCAGACACATCTCTAGAACAACTGTTAAGCAGACTGCGCGAATCAGGCCTTCACGGTCAAACAGCAGCTAGGAAACCACTGCTAAGGAGAGGCAACAAGAAGAGATTTGTTTGGGCCAAGAAACAAAAGGAATGGACATTAGACCAGTGGAAATCTGTGCTTTGTTCTTGGATCTGAACCCAATCGAGATGGTTTGGGGAGAGCTGAACCGCAGGGTGAAGGCAAAAGGGCCAACAAGTGCTAAGCATCTCTGGGAACTCCTTCAAGACTGTTGGGAAACCATTTCAGGTGACTATCTATTGAAGTTCATCAAGAGAATGCCAAGAGTATGCAAAGCAGTAATCAGAGCAAAGGGTGGCTACTCTGAAGAAACTAGAATATAAGACATGTTTTCAGTTATTTCAGTTTGTCAATTACATAATTCCATGTGTTCATTAATAGTTTTGATGCCTTCAGTGATAATCTACAATGTAAATAGTCATAAAATTTTATATAAAAATATAATTTAAATAGTGTATTGATGACAGTAGCCCAACATATTTGGTAAGGCAAGCAGTGTGCTGAGGACTGAAGGTGTCTTCACTGCTTAACAGTGATACAGTAAATAGCATTCACTGCACAATTACATTTCTACAATAGGACATCAAGCAAGATGCTTGATTATGATACAATTCAATCCAAAACACCAACTTGTAATGTTAAACCTAAAAGTATCTAAAGAAAACAATGGACTTGTGTACAGTGAAGAAGCTTCTCATGAGAGCTGGTCATGCTGGTCTGAGTTTAAAAAGGTAATAACTCGTTTAATTTCTTAAACATATGAAAACCTCATACTCACTTCTCTCGTCCGTCCCCAACAACAGCAATCCTCTTGCTATCCTCAGTCCATGCAATGTCCTTGATCTTGCCAGAAATAGGGGTGTACTCGTACTTCAGAATGTGCTCCTTCTGGGTGGTGTCCCAGATACGGATCTTTCCTGATGCATCTAAAAGGATTTAAAAACAATTGTTATTGTAGAATTACCATTACTGTGGTAACCAACCGCACACAGACGCACGCACAGTTTACCTCCAGATGCAATGTAGTATCCACTGGGGGCATACTTGGCAACAGTAACTGTATGGGCATGTTCCGTGTAAATGTCTGCTATAGCCGGATTCTGTAAAAGACAGGAAATACGAGACATCAGCAGGTCTACGACTGACAAATAGCATATTAGGCAGTTCCCTCCTAAATTAGTCAAATGGAAAATTCTCAGTTAAATGCTCAGTACTTTCACTCATTGGTTCTCTGCCATATTACCTACTGTCTCATAAGTTGGTCTAATGCACACTCTACAGCTTTAAAACCACTGAAATCATTATACAAACAAGCACTTAAAACACTAGATAAAGCCATTTCGTTACCATCATTGCCATATTCTAAAGAAGTATAAACTGCTTAGTTGGGAAAACCTCAAAATACAGAAATGTCTGCTTAGTTTATAAGATCATGCACAGTTTAGCTCCTCCTCCTTTGTCTGGCCTTATCAACTTTAACTCAAATGCAAACAGAGTTACAAGAGGTGCAGCAAGGAGGGACTGCACAATCCCACTCAAAATCTGCATTCAGCCAGGCCGTCTTTTCATTTACAGCATCACATCAACGGAACTCGGTACCACCATTAGTTAGAGTCCCCATCCTATTACTCATTTAAGAGTAATGTTAAGAAATGGATGATTGAAAATCAACACTGTCAACACTGACGCTGGTCCCATCCACCAACAATAACTATCATCTATTTTAGATTTTATTTGTTTATCCTGTTTATTTGATTGTTGTGATTTAACATTGTAATTTTTAACCTTTTGTCTATTGTATAAATATTTTTCATTGTATTATAACTGTTTATTATTTTAGGATGTTTAATATTTTAGGATGCCTAATAACATCTGGCTAGGGGACTGCCGATGAAAATTAGCCTATGGCTAACTCGGGTACGCTTACATTTGCTTCGAATGTTGATCAGTGTACATTGTCCCTTTTTCAAATAAACAAACTAAACTAAAAACTCAATTAAACCTAATATCCTAAACCACCAATCAAATGAAGTAAAAATAACTAGAGTGCCTGGGTAGCTCACCTGGTTGAGCGTGCACCCCATGTACAGAGGCTCAGTCCTTGCTGCAGCAGATGCAGGTTCTATTCTGACCTGCAGCCCTTTGCTGCAGGTCATTCCCCATCTCTCTCCCATTACATGTCCTAAGCTGTCCTACCAAATAAAGGCCTAAAGAAATGCCCCCCAAAAAGTTAAGTAAAGTTTTAAAACTTTAAAGTAAAGAGTTAAAACTTGTTATCCAAACTGTCATTTAAAAATCTTAATTACATTTTTTTTTAATTGCTTCCTGGTTAAAGAGCAACTGAATAAAGCTGAAAATCTTATTTTTGCTAACCTCCGGTGTTTAAAGATATCACCTTGCTGTTATATTCAGAGTTCAATACACCCTGACCCATAGGTGTGGTTACAGATGCAACAGAGGCCTCGCTCCATTTGACCCATGTTCTATGTGGTAGCATGGTACAGGTGGAGAATTATCAATTATCAATCAAGTAGCAAGGATGCTGTTGTACTTGTTGAGGATGACTTGCATTTATCCTAGAAATGGTTCAACGTAAGGAAGTGCAAAATTCTAACCATGCGAAACCATTCTTTATGCAACAGAGCTTTCAAATCTTGGCAGAGACTGAGCAGTATAATTTCAACCAACACAAACTGACATTATGGCGACTGGATATAGGAGTGCACTGAGAGTACCCTTGTGACCACACCTAACACAGATGCTTTTGAGGTGTGTTGCTTTACCCTTTAAAATTTGACTCTCAAAATTCAACACAACCAAAGCAAGTCACTGTAATCAGTGAGTAAAATGTCATCACTTCTAATAATGGCCATAACAAGACCCAGACTGGCATAAATAATTAACATTCAACACTTGTTACATATGGCTTTTAAAAATGAACATTACTTCAATGTTCCTGATGATGACACACTTCCCATTGGTATACAGGAAGTTGTTGCCTTTGGGATCACCGCCAATCACTTTTGCAACTCCCCTCTCCATCTGTGGGAGACTGGCGAATACATGTTCTAAAAAAAAATTTAAAAAAAAAGTAGACATGACAGGCAGACAGATGATGAAATGCATTTTAAATTAGCATACAAGGAAAAAACATTAAACTGAACTCTTTAATAAGGGATTGACACAGTAATACATTGTACATCTCGGGCTACATGAATTCTTACAGTGCCCAGACTAATATTTAAGATAAGATACAAGTATATGAAGTTAATCAGCATCACTTAGTTCTTCAATTATGTGGACGACTTGATGTGTTTATGTCTGACCTTACAGATCTGTGTCAATAAGAACTTTATTTTACCAAAAGAAAAAAAAAAATCTATCTAAAATAGTCTGTAGCATTTAAGGAAATACTATACACAAATGAGAATATATATATATATATATATATATATATATATATATATATATATACGTAAAAGCCAGTAAATTAGAATATTTTGAAAAACTTGATTTATTTCAGTAATTGCATTCAAAAGGTGTAACTTGTACATTATATTTATTCATTGCACACAGACTGATGCATTCAAATGTTTATTTCATTTAATTTTGATGATTTGAAGTGGCAACAAATGAAAATCCAAAATTCCGTGTGTCACAAAATTAGATTACTTAAGGCTAATACAAAAAAGGGAGTTTTTAGAAATGTTGGCCAACTGAAAAGTATGAAAATGAAAAATATGAGCATGTACAATACTCAATACTTGGTTGGAGCTCCTTTTGCCTCACTTACTGCATTAATGCGGCGTGGCATGGAGTCGATGAGTTTCTGGCACTGCTCAGGTGTTATGAGAGCCCAGGTTGCTCTGATAGTGGCCTTCAACTCTTCTGCGTTTTTGGGTCTGGCATTCTGCATCTTCCTTTTCACAATACCCCACAGATTTTCTATGGGGCTAAGGTCAGGGAGTTGGCTGGCCAATTTAGAACAGAAATACCATGGTCCGTAAACCAGGCACGGTAGATTTTGCGCTGTGTGCAGGCGCCAAGTCCTGTTGGAACCTGAAATCTCCATCTCCATAGAGCAGGTCAGCAGCAGGAAGCATGAAGTGCTCTAAAACTTGCTGGTAGACGGCTGCGTTGCCCCTGGATCTCAGGAAACAGAGTGGACCGACACCAGCAGATGACATGGCACCCCAAACCATCACTGATGGTGGAAACTTTACACTAGACTTCAGGCAACGTGGATCCTGTGCCTCTCCTGTCTTCCTCCAGACTCTGGGACCTCGATTTCCAAAGGAAATGCAAAATTTGCTTTCGTCAGAAAACATGACTTTGGACCACTCAGCAGCAGTCCAGCTCTTTTTTCCTTAGCCCAGGTGAGACGCTTTTTGCGCTGTTTCTTGGTCAACAGTGGCTTGACACGAGGTATGCGGCAGTTGAAACCCATGTCTTTCAAGCGTCTCTTGGTGGTGGATCTTGAAGCACTGACTCCAGCAGCTGTCCACTCCTTGTGAATCTTTTTTTTCACAATCTTGACTAGGGCGCGGTGATCCCTATCGCTTGTACACTTTTCTGACCACAGTTTTTCCTTCCCTTTGCCTCTCTATTAATGTGTTTGGACACAGAGCTCTGAGAACAGCCAGCCTCTTCAGCAATAACCTGTTGTGTCTTTCCCTCCTTGTGCAATGTGTCGATGGTCGCCTTTTGGACAGCTGTCAAATCTGAAGTCTTCCCCATGTTTGTGTAGGCTTCAGAACTGGACTGAGAGACCATTTAAAGCCCTTTGCAGGTGTTTTCAGTTAATCAGCTGATTACTTTGTGGCACCAATTGTCTTCAAAATTTAACCCTTACACAATATTCTAATTTTGTGACACACGGAATTTTGGATTTTCATTTGTTGCCACTTCAAATCATCAAAATTAAATGAAATAAACCTTTGAATGCATCAGTCTGTGTGCAATGAATACATATAATGTACAAGTTACACCTTTTGAATGCAATTACTGAAATAAATCAAGTTTTTCAAAATATTCTAATTTACTGGCTTTTACCTGTATGTATATATATATATATATATATATATATATGTATGTGTATGTATATATATATATATACTGTCTCACCTCTTTTGAAGGATTGTTACTGATAACTGAATGGTTGATGCTGCTTTATTCTTCGCTTTTAACATCAAAATAAAAAACTTACATAATTTAATTATCTTGACATTTTATATACATAAAATTCAAAAAACCATCTGCTGCTGTTTACCATGAAGAATGGGAGTAGTAACTGAAGCCCATTAGACGTTACACTAACAAGAAAGCTGTAACGAGCATTAGCTCTAAAATCGGTTTTCTGATTGAGCATTATTCGGTTTCATCGCCACTAGTTCGAAATAAAAATGGCAGCCAAAATTCTTTATTTCATGCTTATTCAGCAGGCACGAACCATGTTTCTGTGAGCTAGCTACTTCCCAAACAGCAGTTCCTGACTATAAGCCAGCCTCTGTCTGGACATGTCATAACAATGCGATGTGAGCACAACTATTTCCTATGACTGATTTTAGCTTAACTAACATTTGCTAACGCTAAATTAAATGAGCAGTGTGTAATGGGCTACATTTTGGGACAGAGCATATTCACAACAAACCCGTGCGTATCACTCACAGGTTTATATTAAATGTGAATGAATCATCGCGTCGAGATTTTGTCTTTGGTAAGCAAAATGAAGTGTCAAAATCACGCAGCTATGGGCGAGGCTAGCTAGCTAGCTACGGACCAACGTTACCTGTCTGACTCGCTCGATCTGCTGAATAATGTCGCCAAACATAAGAGTTTCATTGCATTTTCTCTCCGCCGTGGCCATTAAAAATAAACAGACTTACTCAGTTCAAGCGACATTTTCCCTGCTGATCACTTTCTTAACGTTACTCTTTACAAATGAATGAAACTGTTAAGCTCCTCCGGCTGTGCACTCCCTGATCATACAAACACGGAAGCGAGTGCACCTCTCCTTCTGCTTGTCTTTGCCCATATATAGTAAACTTAGAAACTACGCTGCGGCTGTCAGCCACTAGCCGGGCACGGCGTTGCAGGGTGAAAATCCCTAAATACAGTCTTTCAGGCTTCAATGTAATTACAACAAAATATTTCATAGGTTAATCCCGTGTTGTGTTTCCTATGTGCAATCATTACATTCAGGTCACAGCGCTCAGCATTCTTTTTTTTTCTGAAAGATAAATCCCAGATGCAATTTGAAAAACCAAGAAAGAATATAACAACATTTTGCCAATCCTTAAAAACTCATTGATAGATAGATAGATAGATAGATAGATAGATAGTAGGGGTGTATGGTTCAGAAAATGTCACGATTCCGATTTTAGGCTCTTGATTGGATTCAGTATCAATTCTTGGTTTTAAAAAAACTATGTATGTATATCCATAATCATGTTTGTCATTTTAACATTGTGTGTGGGTGTGTGGGTGGTCTATAAACTACTGGGGATCAATAAAGTATCTATCTATCATATGATTGCAGTAGACATACAATAAAAATTAAAATTCACAATAAAATTTTCTTACAAAAGTATGAATCGGTTTTTGGAATTCTATGAATTGATTTTGAATCGCTAGAGCGTTAATCGCTCTTCAAATACAAATTGGTTTTTTTTGCACACCCCTAATGGACAGATAGATTTCTGACAACTTTCTTTATTTGGATGAGGAAATAGAGCTGCAACATTAAAATGGGTTTAACATATTGTTATCATACAGGAGATTAGTTTTTTCTATGGGTTCATTATGGATTATAGAAATACACTCATGCTGGAGCTGCTGCCCCTGCGACCCGATACCAGATAAGCGGAGATGGATGGATGGAGAAATACTCTCATTATAGCAGAAAAACTGACTGGTGCGAATGAAACAATTAATGTATGAGAGGAATCAAAATATTTGAGGCCTAATTTGTATAAAGAGGAGGAACTGCCTGAGAGTCCTGGCTCAGGTCAAATTCTACACAAATTATTAAATGCCTAGCTTTGCACCCAAAATTATGCTAGCATGAATAACCATATAAATGCCTAGTAAGGTAAGGGGGGACTATTTAAATGTTAGAGGGTAGCCTGATTTTAAAATCCGATGTCATCTTGTGTGTCAGCAGAGCATCACTTGCCTGGAATAGGATTGGGAATCCCCTAACTTTTTTAGGATGGACCCATTTCAGAGGGTGGGGGCCTTGGCAGCAGCAAGTATAGTGTTACAACAATACAAAATGTTAAAGATAACTAAAAGCTGAACTTATAACTGTTGCTGAGGTTCAAAAAGCCATCAAATTATTAAAAATCAGTAAGTCGCCCGGTCAAGACGGCTTCACTGCATATTATGCTTTCTTTGGTCTCCTTGCGCCAGACGTAAAAGATATGGACAATGAGGCTCTTTTACATCACTCCCTACCGAACATCCTGGCGAGGGCCAATATTTCTCTAATTCTTAAAAGAGAGAAAGATCTCCTGCTTTATACTAGCTGTAGTAGCGATGCACTCTTAAATGTAAACCTCAAAATCCAATCCTAACTTCCTTTGCTCCTCTTCAACAAGTGATGCCCTCTATTATCTTGTTTGATCAAACAGGATTTATGCCATGCCAACAGCTGCACAACCCAGGACGTCATCATCCATTAGCAGAGCAATAAGACCCCTGGCGACAATGTTTATTTTCCAATTAAATAAACTAGCATAAGCTCCAAAAATTTCTAAAAGTCACTATCATGTCATACGCTCATTTGCATATTAGTGATGTCATTGTGTCATTTGCAAAAAGCTAGTGGCTGTGTCGACAGACTGCCTGATGCATGGCACAAGAGTAGAGGGAGAAAGAGACCCATGCTGTTGGCAGAAGAGCCGTGGACTGTGATTTACTCTGAGGAGCATGGACATCCGTTAAAGCTAAGAGTGTAGTTTCTGTCTCCCCATGAGGAATTCTAAGTAATGCATCCACATCCACACAAGCCTTTTGTGATTGTGCTTCACCACCTACCCTCCTCCACACAGTTGCTAGTAGCCAAGGAGGACACTGAAGATTAAAAACGCATGATGGACTCTTCAGAAGAGAGTGTTTATCTTTACTCGAGTTTCTGAGCATGAAAGTCGCCGGACAACACCAATTTCTAAACCAAGCCATACTGGGAAATACAGAGAGTGTTTTATGGAGCCAATAGTCTAAATTCGCATTGTATCAACTTATTTGGCCAGGGCTTGAATGTCACGGACGTTCATTATTATGAAAAAGTTAAACTAAAGCTTTAATATATGTTGCTTTTTGCCTTATGGTCTAAAGTTTGCATAACGCATGTCAGGCACTGAGCTTATTGGAAGAGCAAAAGTCTGGGGATACAGTCCTTAAATTGCATCCACATTACTTTTACTCTCTTCCTTCTTTGTGTCTTAGCCCGTCCCACAAAGGAAGCATGCCAGAAACGCGAGGAAATGTGTTTTTGAGGGATGAGACGTCCTTCATCTAAAGCGTCAAGTTAATTTCTCAGCTGGTGGAGATAGCAACAGCTTTCAGCTGCACGCTTTCTGGGAACAGTTCATATCTCCTAAGAGATTCCTCCTCAATCCTCGCTCCTCGGGGCAGGAATGAGCTTTTTCCTTCACGAAGGAGGGCCAGAATGACTTCCGGTTTAAGAAAGGAGATATCAAATAAAAGACTTGGAAAGGAGCCTGGGCTTGCAAAGGTGAATAAAAGGCCATACAAACAAATAAAAGACCAATAGTTTACACAAATCATTTGTAAGTTACAGGCTAAGTTTGACTTTTGGCATGACATTTTATATCCTTAGTGATATTTTTATTTTTTTATTTTTTTTGATAGGCCTACTTAAGAAGTTGTGTTTGAATTTAAGGGCACAAATTTAATTCCATACACATGTAGGTCTTTCTTAAGCGATTAACTCATTTAACCCTTTGCATTCCAAAAAACTGAATATCTGAAATCAGGCAAGGATTTATTGCTAATGCTAAGTCTACAAGGAATTTGCCTTGTTGGTTGGTGCATAGGCTCCATAAACATGCACATAATAAACATTAATATGAATGAATTTATAATAAAAACAAGACAAAAACAATGTTCACCAACACACCAAGGCAACCATACGTGGCGCCATCCGACATATTTAAAGAGTTTATTTCCTCTAAAGTTATACCAGTGGGAGGCAGTAACGTATGGGATGCCGTAAAAGCCTAAAATAGAAGAAGAACTGGCGGTTTACCACTGCTGCACCACAGAAGAAGAAGCTCGGAGTCGCTACATCTGTAACAATGGCGGCCGCCCTGAGAGGAAGCTTGGTAACATTGGTCAAGGTGAGTGCGTAGATGGTGTACAAGATATTTTAACCATAAGTCGGTAGGGAAGGAGTTGCAGGTGTTAAAGTTGTATGCGTTAAATTCAAGCACCATGTTATCTTAAGTCTTACTGGCTGGTGTCATTCGTGTATTGTCGCTAACCACGAGCCTGCGTTGATTCAAATAGTTTCAGGTAGAAAGTGGTAGCTAACTAATTGTTGTGATATGGGATTCCAAAAGTTGGTCATTGAGAAAATAAATCTTAGTAGTTAGTAGGTACTCGTCGAACAAGTTAATGGCCATATAGTTCAGAATTGTCTTGGGTTAATTGAAATTAAAGTGAGCTAGCTAACGTTAAAGTAACGTTGGTTAACTGACATGGTATCCTCCTTGTCCTTAGTGAACCATTAGTTAGTACGTACACACACACACACACACACACACACACACATAATAGTACTTAACTTATTAGGGCTAACCACTGGCTAACTGTCATTAGACAGAGAGCAGACCAGATAAGTGGGGTGGCCTTTTTACTTAAGATAACATACAGGCCTATTACGCTTGTGATTTGTTAACTTGCAGTTGCTTAGATTAACACTTTAAAACTACATACTACTACTTTTTGACAGAGGACAGCTGAAGTGAATTATTTATTTTATTTCTTCCCCTGTAGATCACATTTTGTCTTCAGGTCAGTGGTTGATGACCATTTAGGATCCTTTGGAAATAGAGATAAAAAACAAAAGTCACACCCATCTCTGCCACTTCAGTATCAAAACGTGCATCATTGTGACTAGCAGTGGGCAATATTGATGAAATCCTCTTGTCAAATTATCACAGTGTGTAATTTTTATTTATATATATATAGAGAGAGAGAGAGAGAGAGAGAGAGAGAGAGAGAGAGAGATTTTTTTTTCTATCATTCGCTACTTTTTTTCTCCTCTGAAATTGAATAGGAAGATGGGGTAATCCTGGGTATTGTTTACATCTCATAGGCATGTGCAAACTGTGACAAGTGGTCAGACACTGCTTTGTTTTAATGGTTCACAAATTAAGTTGGTAAACATAATAATATCCAGAGATATAAAAGGGTCAGCTACAACTACGTAGGCCAGTAGGCAAAATGATATTGTTTCTTGGGATACCATGTTGTGCTTGTTGTCATGTTGTCTTCTTTCCTATCCTCAGGGCCTGAGTGGCCCCCAGTGGCAGCAGCTGGCCTCACGATCATTGAGTGTGTCTGCTGCTTTGTGTGGCCCAGAAGCCCCACCCGCCCGTGCTGATGCTACCTTCAAGGTCACAATGGTGCCAGGGGATGGAGTGGGACCTGAGTTGATGACTGCTGTCAAGGAGGTGTTCAAGGTACATTTTACATTGACAGAGATGGCATGATCACTGCCCTTTTGTCTTTTTAGAAATGTAATGTGGGGTACTATTATTACTAGAAATCTACTGCCACCCTAGTGGCAGCAAATGTAATTTGTAGCTAGGGTCAGTCTAGCAACTTTCCATTGGCTTGGAGTTAAGCACTGAAGTCGTTCCAAAAAATGGAAGATGTGTGAAGAAGTTGAATCTGTCAACTAGCGTTGCTGTGGTTGGTTGTAGCACTATCCTATTGCATGCAGAGGGACTGAAAGACAACCGTTTATCCCGCCCCTCGCATTGAGCCCTGCCAATGGTGAATTCCCAGATGTGGTTCTGGCATGTCAGGCTAGGACTCTAACTATGAGTAGAAGAAAATAAACAAAAGAAGAGGATCTTTTTTTTTCTCACAAACATCCATACTAAAAGGATATTCACCATCTCGTAATATATTTAATTTTTGTCCCAGTCTTGCCCACATAATCAGCCTTTATATATGTTAATGGGATATCGTTTTAAAATAATAAAGTTGGCTGTTTTTTTGTCTTTGTTGCCAGGCGGGAGATGTCCCAGTAGAATTTGAGGAGTTTCACCTGAGCGAGGTACAGAACATGGCCAGTGATGAGAAACTGGAACAAGTGTTAACCTCAATGAAGACCAACAAAGTGGCAATGAAAGGTAGCTCTACTTGTTGTTTTGTCTCCAGTCATAGTTCACCCCCATTTATTAACAAAAGATGAGTTCTTTAAAAGGCGGCAATGAACCTAACATTTATGTTTATCACATGCTTGGTTATTCAGGAAAGATTCACACACCCATGGAATTTAAAGGAGAGCTGGCTTCATACGAGATGAGACTGAGGTAAAACAAGTTTTAATGTGTGTACTTTGTGTGTCTTTGATGTTTTAATAAAAAAAAAAAACTTATTCTTCCCCATCCATTGCCCAGGCGTAAACTGGACCTGTTTGCTAATGTGGTTCATGTGAATAGCCTGCCAGGCTACAGCACTCGCCACAACAACCTGGACCTGGTCATCATCCGCGAACAGACCGAGGGAGAGTACAGCTCCCTGGAGCACGAGGTACACTACACTCCTCCACACTGTAGTCAGATAAACCATGGTTTGTAAACCCACATGAAAAGGATTTTTGTTTTTTGTTTTTGAAGAGGGAGATATTTGGCCAGCATTTAAATAGGCATCAAAACAAAGGTGTGTCTGTGCATCTGTTTTATTTCAGTTTTTTCTTTTTTTAACTACTTCTCACTTATCGGCGGCCTAAACATGCATTGCTACTTTGCTGCATTGATTCTTTAATTGTCCTGTATACTTTCTCCTGTAGACTTTAATATGAAAGTTTGTTTGCAGTGCAACAATGTACACCTTGTCTTCACTGGCCACATAATGGACTTTTCAGTGATACATATAAACAAAGTGTGTGACATACGAGCTGTTACAGTGTAGACGGCTTTGTTCATTTAAACTAAATTGAATCTGGTCTGAAAGACACATGATATAAAACTGAAAAATGGGTCTGCTGTACGTAGGGTGTAATGTGTTTTGATTGTCTTGTGCTGTTAGTCAAAGCTTAAATAGGAATGGCTTTATTAAAATGTGTATATACCCTCTTCTTGCTCTCTAGAGTGTGACGGGTGTGATTGAATGTTTGAAGATCATCACCAGAGATAAGTCACGGCGCATTGCCAAGTTCGCTTTTGATTACGCCACCAAGAAGGGACGAAGCAAGGTTACAGCTGTTCATAAGGCCAACATCATGTAAGGATATGGCAAAGCTCCCTCTTTTGCTTTTTTTTTTTTTTATAAATCTTAGATTTTCTTTTTTTTTTATCATTCTTTTACTAATTCTTAAAATTGTGTTAATTTGGGTTGTGATTTGCATTGTAGTCACTGGTAACACTCCTCTTATTACAGGAAATTAGGTGATGGCCTGTTTCTGCAAAGCTGTGCAGAGATTGCCCAACTGTACCCCAAAATCAAATATGAGACCATAATCATTGATAACTGTTGCATGCAGGTACATACAGCCACAAAATCCTTTCCCCTGACTTTATTATAAAATAATTTGTTGATTTGATCAAAGTGTCACTTTTCCATTTTTGTTCACACTTCTCATTGTCTGTTACTTTGCTTTAGCTGGTCCAGAACCCTTACCAGTTTGATGTGCTGGTGATGCCCAACCTGTACGGTAACATCATTGATAACCTGGCCGCGGGGCTGGTTGGAGGAGCAGGAGTTGTTCCTGGGGAAAGCTACAGTGCAGAGTATGCTGTGTTTGAGACTGTGAGTTTCTACTTTTATTTATTTATTCATTCAGCCAGCCAGCCATTCTCTGGTTTCATTCTGATTCCTCTGTTTATGGTTTGTCCTTTATACTCTAGATGAGAATTTTATAGCAGAAAATATTAATGATGCACACTATAGAAAATACTCCATACTATTAATTAAACTTGTCTTCTTCTCTGGTACTGTACTTGGTGATGGAGAGGACTTACAGGACTGTAACGGTTTTTATTTATTTATTTATTTTTTTCCCCTTCTCAGGGTGCACGCCACCCCTTTGCACAAGCTGTAGGAAGGAACATTGCCAACCCCACAGCCATGCTGCTGAGTGCTGCTAACATGCTCAGGCACCTCAAGTGAGTCAAGACTCTTAGGTCTTGTTGTAAAAAGTGTACCGTTTCACACTGTACAGTACTTCTTAATCATCTGCCCCATCACACCCCTAAAGCCTTAGAAAACCACCTTAAGTGTGCTTGTCTGAATTTTGACAAGTGTACAAGAAAGTCCACCGCTTAATTGTCACTGTATTGTGTTGCAGTTTGGAATATCACTCCCAGATGGTGTCAGATGCTGTCAAGAGGGTCATCAAACAGGGAAAGGTAAGGATGTGTATGTCTGTTACGTGTTAGTTCTACCTACTGTATGCACACTGGTGCATTCAGGCTGTGTGAATGTGGAGATGCCTGCCATGGCAATAACACTTAACACTCAAGAGGGAATGTTTTTCTATTAATACAAGCCGAGCAAAATAAAAACGGTTGTAAGAAATGTGACAATGTGAAATGTGGAGCCAGCAAAATGTGTATACCCTACTCATGTCTTGGCTTGTTTTTATGAATTAAAATGTTGCTTAATAGTTTTGTGGTTAACAAACGGTAAGCTCATATGTACCTTTTTTTTTTTTAAATGTTTATTGAAAAAGTATCAGTTATGCATAATTCGCAAAATAATTATGATCTATAATGAATGGATTTAGTGATTCTAAGCATATGAAATGCAGCAATTAAAGAGTCAATTTTTTACTCTTTGGATGCTTTTATATAGGCCTTAGTGGTCCCCTAATACTATCTGAAAAGGGGAAGGGGGGGGAGAAGGTACAGGCTGGGGTTGTGGCCTTGATCATCTGCCACTTTGCTCGTTTGAAAGCCATGATGTCTCTCTCTCTCTCTCTCTCTCTCATGGCTGGGCCAAATTCTCTGGGCAGGCAAAGCAGAGAAAGGGAAGGTAACCTTGCCCCTTATGACCTCCATAAGCAAGATTCCAGATTGGCCCATCTGAGCTTTAATTTTCTCAAAGGCAGAGCAGGATACCCAGGGCTCGGTTTACAACTATCGCCATTTCTAGCCACTGGGGGACCATAGGCAGGCTGGGGGAATGCATATTAATGTTGAAAAACCTCAAAGTGAAATTTCATGCCATGGGACCTTTTTTAAGGGTTTTTCAGTTAAAATATTGTTTAGTAAATTAAATTTCAATTTTTTTATTTATAGTATCAAATCATAACGAGTTATCTTAGGGCACTTTACAGATAGAGTAGGCCTAAAACACAATCTATAATTTTTAAAGACCCAACAATTGCATTTCTCTTCCTCAATGAATTGTCTCAGTTATAGGAATATGCATTTGTAACCAGGACAACTTAACTGCCTTTTGCACCTGCTCCATATCAACACTAACATACCGTGGGATAGAGGGAAACGTAATTTCGATCTCTTTGTATGTCTTGACATGTGAAGAAATTGACAATAAAGCAGACTTTTGACTTTTTGACAAACACTAGCATGAAGTTGACCTTAGTCCCTCAGATAAAATGCAAAGTCAGTTCAGCTCTGGAGCTGCAAAGATCAATTGATTGATTGATTAGTTGTCAACTATTATATTAATCAGACTATTTTGATAATCAATTGATCATAAATATCTTAAAAGCATGAAAAGTCCCTTTTCTCTGAGGAAAAAAAGTTAAAAATTCTTTGATTTCAGTTTCTTAAATGTGAATATTTCTAGTTTATTTACTCCATAATAGTGAACTGCACATCTTTAAATTGTGGACATGTTTGAGGATGTCATCTACAGCTTTAGAAAACAGACATTTTTTACCATTCTCTGATATTTGATACACCAAACAACTAATCAAATAATCCACAAGTTTAGTTTTAGCCCATTTTAGCTGCAAAAGCAGTTTTTTTTTGTGTTGGCCTAGCATTATATCTGAAGCAACTGTCTGAAAATATAATTTTCAAGGAAAGCGTGTCATTGGAATGTAGAATTTGCCTGCACGTTGTTTGAAGTGCCCTTCCTCTCCCTCTTACCTTTCCTTTAATTCCCTCCTCTCCTTGTACCCCATTACCCTATGTGTGTTTGTGTGTATCTGTGTGCACGTCCCAGGTACGGACACGAGACCTTGGCGGGTACTCTACCACTGGCGACTTTGTGCGTGCTGTTGTGGAAAACCTGCGTCACCAACCTGTTAACTAAGATGTGTCGTCGCACTCCTCACTGACGTTTATTTGAATCTGGACATTGTTCTTAACATGAACTGGACGCATGTTAAGACTCACCTCACCACTCATTGCCAAATGACAGTTGTGATACAGTTTTGACAAACACCATCAGTTGCATCATAGATAGATAGATAGATAGATAGATAGATAGATAGATAGATAGATAGATTGATTATACCAGATTTGCTAAAAGATCTGGTGGAATCAATGGTGCCTTTTGTTGTCATTTACTAAATTATGTGCAGTTCATGAGGCTTCCTCTCATGGATTTCCATCATATCATCTATATAATCTTTCCTCATAGTAACTGTCCATCTCTTTGCATCTTCTACTTGACTGATTGAGATCATCATTTCACTCATCTGGGGGACTTTGTGTCCGCTTATTTTGATGTATTTGTGCTTGTACCATGTTGGCCATACGGACTATTTCAGAGCACACTTTCAGGGCCCTATTTTAACGATCTAAGCGCACGGCGTGAACAGACCTCTGATAACGAACCTCTGATAACGTTAGCAGGGTTAGCATGGCGGCGTAAGCCAAGACCAGTCGGGATCACTTTACTGGCTGCGTCTCAATTGTTTTTGCGAGTAAGTAAACAACTCAGGTACTATAGCTATATAATTAAATGTGAGTACGCAAATGTTGAAATCACATAAAATGCCCATCCCTAGTAGCTGTCATAAATTAGCCTGAAGCTAATGCTTACCTGTTCAAAAGGCAATTAGTTAACTCAGCGTATTTTGGTGCCCTAAACTGTCTCAAGCTTTCAAATACATCTCCAATATTAACCCAGGGTTTGTTACGTCTCTGGTCACGCAACTGTTAGAAATATCCCTTTTATTTTTTATTTTTATTTTTTATTTTTTAGGTCTGCTAGAATCTATCTCCGTTCATCTTGTTTGTTTGCTGCTTTCATGGCTGTACTAACGTTACAGCTGTAGCATGCTGGGTTTACGTTTTTACAGGTCTATCTGGCAACCCGGCCTGGCTGTCAAACTGGGCAGTCAATCACACACAGGCCAAAACAAACAGACGTTCCATCAAGGAACGGGAATTGCAAAAGGAGAAAATACTGGCATTAGCATTGTTGTCAGAAACCATAGTCTTTCAACTTAGCATGTTTCCTTAATATCTGATGATGCATTGGGGTCATTTTTGGATTTATTACAGTAAATATATTACATATTGGACCTTTAGTGTGTGTGTGTTTTACCAATTTGTTGTTAAAATAATGAAATGTTTTGCCATTAACCAGGTTTTTAGTCAATAGCTCCTCAATAAAGCAATATGCCAAGAATTAAACACACCTCCCTAAAGACCAGCACGCCCATGGGCGCAAAGATGGGTGCATTTGCTATTTAAACGACATGGGTGCAGGATGGGAAATTGCATCGGTTTTAAAATGGAAAAGACGCCAGGCTTTGCGCTGTACCGGGTGCAAAATAGGGCCCACAGTCTTTAAAGCAACCAGTTTATATTGGCTGATCTGCTTTTGCCTTACATTTCAGCAGCAATTTACCTCACTTTTATTTAATTTGCACATTGTAAATCAATATACAGTATATCACTGCTACATCATGATTAAATAATACCTTAACATTTCCGACCTACAAATGTGTCAATGTTTTTAATCAAACTTTGTTCTGTCAATTGCATTAAAGCTAGCTGAGTTCTTTTGCAGTGAGTTAGTGTATGGCAAAGGCAAACGTATCCTAATGCAAAATTCAGGTTTGTTGCTGGAGATTATCAATTCAGAAGATATTTTAACATCAAGAAAATCAAAAATACTTTCAGGTATTACTCCATTGACTGAGTGGAAAAAAACTGGCAGGTGTTGTAACCAAATTAGAAATGATATAATCATTTATTTTACAGTTTAATAGCTACAGAAAATCTCCCTTTATGAGCGTCACATTTCCCATAAAGCCTGTCGTCTATTCATTGAGTGGAGCAGTGCACATTTACACTGTATAATTATGATTTGGTATACTGCAGATTCTTAGTTTGTAGTTTTGCAGCAACAAATGAATTAAATGGGTAAAGTCATACGTTTTATATATTTGTCATTTCCAAGGACGCCTAAAAACAAGTTTTGTATAGATGGTGCTGATTGTTCCCACAGAACTTTACATGCCACCAATGCTGAAAGAGTTTAAAACACTGCTCTGTCTCCTCACTTTAATTGTCAATTTTTTTCTTACTGTGCTACAGTTTAAGACTTCACAAGTAGTTAACCACAAATGATTAGAGATAAAGTATAAATCAGTGAACTCTTGTTTTGACCTTGTGGTGCAATCTAATTTTTTAACTCTGGAGAATGTGCCACCACCAGTATAAACTGCCTCATGTCCTTTTTTTTTATTTAATTTTATTTTCTGTTTGAGATTTAGATTCCCCAATTAGGGAGTAGATTTTCCCTAATGAATATATTATAGAGATTTCATACCTGCAACTTCTCAAAAGTGTCATTTTAAATAACTAACATTCTTTCTTCTCCTAATAGTCACTGTTGGACTAAATTATGTTTTTATGGTTCACAAACTAATACGATAAGACTAAACCTATGTTGGACAGTGACAATGTTTCTTCTTTTGTTGACATTACTACTGTATCTGGTGTATAGATGTACCTTATGTGACTAATATTTTACTTCTCAGCCTCAGGTAATGCTAAAGATTAAGGTGAGGAAAATAAAGAAGAGGACATAGCTTAGGAAAAAACACTGCTGATTTCTTTTTTTTCTTTAAAAATACACATCTAGCTAATCACACTATTTTGTATTCTGTGAGGGCAGTTTTTAAAGGCTCTCTAACATGCAGGCCATGATACTGTGTGTGGACATGTGTTGCTGCAGCTGTGCATATAGTAACAAGCTGTCCTTATGTTTGCAACAGGTGCGCACCGGAGACCTGGGGGGCTACGCAACAAGCGACGAGTTCACCCGGGCTGTCATTGCTAACCTGGCAGTCTAAGTGTTGAATTTGCATTGTATTATCTATCAGCTGCTGAGACGCACACACTTTCTGTTATTTACATCCTGTTTAACAGATCTCATGACTGATTATACACATACAGTATATTCCAGCAACAGGTTTCACACTTTTTCCAACTTAAACACTGATGCAGGTAAAAGTGCACCTATAAAAATAAAACAACTCTGGGTTGGATTTGAGCATAACACATTAACTATGACATCTAAGAGGAAAAAAAATGTGGCTTTGACATGCAAAGTCTTTTAATTGGCACACAAAACATGTTTCCATGCTGGTACTCTTGGACATACCAACCTTTTATATTCTGTTCTCGGGCAAGATCCTGTAATTTCTACTTAATGGTTTTATGTCTAAACATTAAACCTAATCATGGTTAATGTATACTTTGATATTATTTATTAACTTCAAGTTTCAGCTGTATTGCTACTTGATTTATGATATATGAATAATAAATAAGAAGAACATTTGTGTGCTAAATCCTTGTGTGAATGTTATTAGAAGACTGAGGTAGTATTTGGTGTTATAATCGCTGCTGGTGGCTCAGTCAGGATGCATCATCTTGGCATGCGAAATCTTGAGTTAAGCAAGGCCTTTGTGTCCAAATATGTGCAACACAGGTGGATTGCAGAATTTTTAAAAAAAAACAAATACTTTGTGCATGCTGGTATATGATCCACATCCCCAGAACCATGACAAAGAACCATGAAGAAATTTAAGAAACTGAACAAATCCACAATGTTTGCATTGGTCTTTCACTGTAGTGCACAGTGCTTATAGTTTTGGACTGCAGCTAATGATTATTTTCATCACTTTAATATTTGCTTCAGGAAATTGAAAAGGTCCAGACCCAAAGGTATTCACTAAGTTTACTATAATAAAAGACTAAAATATTTACCCAAATATTTAAATTTGCATAAACATTTACCACTGACTAACATAATTTCTGACAGAGGGTAGTAAAATGTTACCAATTAAAACATCACCTTAACACATTATTTATTTTGACCTTTAAGGAAATAGGCCTTTTCCTGTATGGTATAGACCTTCAACACTGGAAAAAAATATTCAAATTTGATCAGACAAGTCAAAAATATAACTGCATAATATCCATAAAAATATTGTTAGTTAAATAATTAAATTGTGCAAAAAACAAAGGTTTAATACCTTTCCTTCAAACTCCAATCACTTTGTTTAAAAATGCAAAAGTGTAAAGCTTATTTCTTTTTACACTTTTTTAACAATATTATTGATGTTTTCTGATAACCTTTTTCTACATGTTTAAGTTGCTGTGATTCCATTCCTGGACCTGCTGTTCTTAATCATTTTTTAGTCAAGCTTACAATATATGTTTTGTTCATGGTTATGGTCTGTTTGCAATAAACTCTCACAATCACTTTATTTATGAACACAGTTCTTGTGGACCACAAACCATCTTCAAAACATTATCAAGGAGGACACATTAACGTCAATACAAATGTAGCCTAAATGTATCAGATTCAGCGAAAAGCTCTTTTCATTTTCACATCCTGCAGGTTGATGATTAAGTAGCTCGTGGCCTAGATTAAAAGACATACAAGCGTAGGCCTATATGCCTACAGAAAGCAGACAAAACAACGCCAGCTCATCTGCGAAGTTCTTTAGTAGTTGATGGGACCTCTTGGAGTTCCCCTCACTGTGGGAAGCAGTGACCCAGCTCGTTGCAGTGACTGTATGGCACGCTGAACCGTGTAAGCTCTAGCTCTGCCAGCAGGTGTCGCTGCGGGCTATGGAGGAACAGAGTGGAGAAGAGACGGGGCCTGGCCTGGGAATTTGCTG
>JABXJD010001909.1:0-68069 GCA_013375575.1 Percina caprodes | reverse complement strand
CCTCTTTATCTCTCTCTCACAGGCAGTTAGAGATACTCATTACATATCGTACATTTAAGAGCCATAAAATGAATTTGTCCGAGTCTCACCTCAGGTTTAGGAGCAGGCAGATTTTGGGGTTTGTCCTTTTTAAACCTGTATTCTGGAGGAAGTGAGTCCTCCCTCTCTCCTACAAACACACCCTTCTCCTTCTTGTGTTTGCCCTCCTGTGAAAAGGAGAAGAAAAAAAAAAGGAACACACACATGGAAATAAAAAGAATGGAACTGATATGATTTTCTGATACAAAATCCATTCCTTCCATGACATTGACTGTGTGTGTGTGTGTGTCTGTGTGTGTGTGTGTGTGTGTGTGTGTGTGTGTGTGTGTGTGCGTGCGTGCATGCATCATACCGAGACAATGTCCTCAGGTCTGAGTTTGGGGAGTTCAGGTTTTGGTTTGTCTACGGGCAACGTGTCACCGAGAGCACTGAGAGCATCCAGAGACAGAGAGCCATCCTGATGAGAGAACAAAAAGTGTGATAGTGTTGATGGTAAGCTTAAGCTATTCATATAAAATAAGTAAGTTAAGTAGAAAGAAGCCAAAACTTTACCTGTGGTGTCTTCTTTGCAGAAGGAGGAGCATGTGCCTGAACTCCAGAAGCTTTTTTTGGTGCAACAAAATCTCCAGAGAGTTGATCCAGAGCTGACAAATCCTCTACTTTGGTCTGAAAAACAGAGACACCAGCTTTTCAAACAAAGTCTTCAAAATAAAATGTTAGGAAATGCACTTATTTGGTTTCTTGCTGAGAGTTAGATAAGAAGACCGATACCACTCTCGCTCTGTGGGGAGACCGTTATCTTAGCTTAGCATAGACTGGAAAAAGAAGGAATCATCTAGCCTGGCTCAAAGTGTAGTTTTTACACTCCGGTTTTTGTATGAGCTAAAAAAACTAAATCTAACATGTTAATCCGTGATCTGATCACTGGTAGGCTGATTTGTTTTACTTTTGGACAGAGCCAGGAAAGCAGTTTCTCCGGTTCCATTATTGATCCTAAGCTAATACAATCGGTGACTGGCTGTAGCTTCAGTTAACGTACAAACATGAGATTGGTGTATTCATATTGTCTTCTAACTAAGCACCCCAAAATAATTTTGCTACAGGAACTGAATCTACAGTGCACCTTAGCTGGAGCAACATGGACAGCCGGAGCTGAGGAAGAGGTCATGAAGCCTTCAGATAAAAGGTCCAGAGCCTCACCAGTATCCATGGGGGGCTGCAGGAGGGGAGAGTGACAGAATAAATCAATTACATGCAATTAGCATTTATTTAACATTTTTAAGAGCCAGACACCCTTAACAATATTGAATTGATTTTTTCCCTGTCTTACCTCAGGTTTATAAGTCGGCAGACCTTTGAGTTCATCTTTCTTAAACCTGTAATTTGGAGGAAGTGAGTCCTCCCTTTCTCCTACAAACACGCCCTTCTCCTTCTTGTGTTTGTCCTCCTTTAAAAGGAAAAGAGGACATAATAATGCCTGGTGAGTCTTTCTGTGAGGAGCTGACACACTACCGATAAGCCAACAGCAGGAGGCTTTCTCCAATCAAACGCTGTGTGAACTCGGTGCCCGTGAGTGTTTGTGCTCCTACCGAGACGATGTCCTCAGGTCTGAGTTTGGGAGTTCAGGTTTTGGCTTGTCGACGGGCAACGTGTCACCTAGAGCGCTGAGAGCATCCAGAGACAGAGAGCCATCCTGAGGAAGAACAGGAGATTGTGTTCTACCGGTCTGTCGGTTTAACTATTGAAATAAAAGGTATCGCCCATAAAAGAGTGACAAGACATATCTCACCTGACCAGTCTTGAGCTTGCTGTCAGTAGCGTCCTTTCCAGCAGCAGTTTTCTTTACTGGGACAGGAGCAGAAGGCACAGGCCACATAGCCCCAGGGGGAATTGCACAGGACTCAACTTTCTACACCAGACAACAAAGAGGACATTACACTTAATATTAATGGCTATCTGTAGCTGTATTTGTAAATTTTACAAATATATCTGTGACCAGATTTATACTGGGAGTGTTAAGGGTCTACATCAGAAGTTAGTTAACTGCCACTGTAACTGTCTGCTGATCCCTGACTGAATACTACTGTCATTATCACCCTCAGCCGTACTTTGTGATTATTTCTAATTAGCAAACGGTAGCATTCTAACATGCTAAACTAGGATTGTGAACATGCCTGGTAAGATTTATACCCTGCTAAACACCAGCATGTTATCATTGTCATTATGAAGATTTGAGCATGCTGATGTTACCATTACGCTTTACCATTACGAGCCACTGTGCCAAAGCACAGCACAGCCTCACAGAGCAGCTAAAGCGGCAGAAGACTCATAAAGCCTTTTTGTTTTGGGCAAATCTGCATCCTGCTTTATTGCCACAAATTCCTGTTTGCACCTGGCTTACTTTGATGCTTTTGAAAGAAAATTCAGAATGAGCCAAGATCTGAAGTCATCAGAAGCTCCTTAAAAGTCCATATGATGGGCATTCAGTCCATCATATGTACTTTATCCTGAATGGACAAAGTTTTGTTTGGATGAATAAGACCAGCCAAGAGATGCTTGCAGGAAAGGAGGCATGAGCTTGCTGTACCTTGGCAGTAGAAGAAGTAATTCCAGCCTCCAGAGAGAAATCATCCTTGACTTTCTCCATCTTGGCTTTTTTGTCAGCAGGAGGACACACAGCCACAGGAGGAACTGCAGGGGCTTTCTACAAAAAACACCAAAGACAACATTTGAAGAGTAGTAGATATTGTATGTCTGCAATTTATAATTTTGTCTGCAGTTACCAGTAACAAATCTAAAATGTACCTTTGCAGGAGGAGCATGGACAGCAGGCGCTGCTGAGACGGTTGTGAAGCCTTCAGACAAAAAGTCCAGAGCTTCACCAGCATCTATGGTGGGCTGCAGGAGGAAGGACACAGAGGAAAGAGAGAGAGATATATTGTATATCAATGTTTGATACTACTGTATTTGTATCACAGTGATACTTTAAAAAGGTACAGTATGTAATGGATTTTCATAAAAAAATATGTAAACACTAATACAAAAATAATCTCTCTCAATCATCATTTAAATGGCCCACTATAAATGTGTGGTGGTATCTGTATCTGCGGAGACCCTGCCCGCGGCCTATATTTTTTTTCTTCTTTTTTTGTCAGTTGGGATGTTTTGGAGGGTCTACCTATTACCAAGCCTATAACCGTGCTCCTCAGCACATACTGGCATTCTCTCATAATCCAGCAATGTGACACCTTCCCACTAAGTGTCTGTGTGTTTATTTGTGCTTTAGACCATAAGCGCTGTGAAAATACATTTCCATTCCTCTTAATAACCAATTGTTTTGGCGCTCCTCTCTTCATTAATTCTCTAGCTCACTCAACAACTGCTGCTGTCTCTCCCTCTCTTTATCTCTTTGTCTCTCTCTCTCTCTCACAGACAGTTAGAGATACTCATTACACATCGTGAATTTAAGAGCCATAAAGTGAATTTGTCTGAGTCTCACCTCAGGTTTAGGAGCAGGCAGATTGTGGGGTTTGTCCTTATTAAACCTGTATTCTGGAGGAAGTGAGTCCTCCCTCTCTCCTACAAACACACCCTTCTCCTTCTTGTGTTTCTCCTCCTGTGAAAAGGAGAAGAATTCAGTAAATGTTTCTGGGTGGAGGTGAAATTGTTCCTTGACGGTATTGTCCATCCAAGAGGCAATCAAAAGCTGTGATGAAGGACAAAAACAAAGAGTGGGTGTTTGTGCTCCTACCGAGACAATGTCCTCAGGTCTGAGTTTTGGGAGTTCAGGTTTTGGTTGGTCTACTGGCAATGTGTCACTGAGAGCGCTGAAAGGATCCAGAGACAAAGAGCCACCCTGATGAGAGACAGGAAGTTAATAATCTACTAATCTGTCACATATTGTTTCAGTACAGAAACAAAAACAGGAAAGAGACATGGAAAAAAAGTATCTAGTCCACTTCAACTCCTGTAAATCTCACCATCTTGTCTTTTTTATCAGCAGGAGGAGCAGGACACACAGCCACAGGAGGTACACTTTTCTACAAAAGCCAACAGAGACAACGTTTAAGAACAACTTTTTTAACAGCCATGAGGGAAGAAAAGGAGGTCTGAGCTTACTGTACCGTGGCAGTGGCAGAGGGAAGCCCAGCCTCCAGAGAGAAATCACCCGTAGCCTTCACTATCTTGGCTTTTTATCAGCCGGAGGAGCAGGACACACAGCCACAGGGGGAACGGCAGCAGGGATTTGAGATTTCTGCAACAGAAACCTGACATTAGACAATAAAATTCTTAGCTCATTCAGTCAGAGACTTCATAGTTAATTTGACTTTACCTTTACAGGAGGTGGTGCAAAGTTAGCAGGGCCAGCAGATGAGGCACTGACACTCTCAATGTCCTTTTTCTACATATTTCATAAAGAAGAATACAAGAAGGGAATTTGTTAGACTACTAAAAAAAGCACATTAGTACATAAGTACATTTAGGGGTCCAACTGGTAATTGTAGGTATGAACTTTTGTCAAGACGGTGCAAGGGGAGTAAAGTTGGAGAATGGACTAGCGGCCGAGTGCTACATGCTTGAAGACTCTGACCTCTTGCTTTTTGGGTGCAGCTGGAACGGTTGAAGCCATGAATCCATCTGAAAGAGAATCCAGGGCGTCGTCTGTGCTCATTGGTTTCTAAGATAATAAAAAACAGAGTGTGTCACCACCAGATAACAACACATTACCTAGACGTATCAGAATTTTCAGACTAATAATCTGATTAATTTAGGAAAATTCTCCACTAGAGGGCATGCCTGACCAAGTCAAAGGCAAAACAAAAGTGCAAAATAATGCAAACCAGACTGTATGTACCATGGGAAAGACAGACACACCCTTCACATTCTGTTGAGTCAAGCAATCACTTTTAAAATTAAGATTACAATTTCTGAAAATAAACATTTTACACATAAAATCATTCTGATTTAGCAAAAATTATGATAAACATCAAAACACAAAAATTAACACTGGAGGAAAGTATTTGGGGAAACAGATCATGAGACAGAGCTAAAGAAGCGTCTACAAAATGATAAAGTGGGAGAAGGCCATGATGCAAATGTGGGTGTGTTGAGGGTGAGTAAATATTAGCCTACGTATAGATGGATATCAAAGTGTGCAACAGATGTATCAGTGTGTTAGCGCCTGGGCGTGAGTCAATGTAGTTGTGCTGGTTTGGGTTTGGTTGGACAAGAACCAACGGGCTCAAATACAGAAGGTGGGTCCTGTGCTGTTTGCTGAGACAACACCCACCAGTGCAATGCAACATTCCAAACTCTAGAGGAACCAGAAGATCATACAGTGGAAACAGTGCTTCCTGAATTAGTGTGTAATGCATCTGGATGCTCATTTGCTTACACATGTTGAAAAAAGTTTACAGAGATTGAGATTTGTACCACAATTAGCATAATGCATGAGGTTGTAACGCAACTAAATGTGGGTTATGAAGGGTTAACTTACAGGAACGTCCTTGGGTTTAACATTTGCAGGAACTGGAGGCTAGAAAAAAAAAAGACTCATTTTAGATTGAAAGAAAAGAAATGAAATGTAATTCAGGAACATATTAACAAATGACCAAAAAATCCCCAATATTGTCTCCTCTAGTGGCATCTGGCCATGCAGATAGGTTTGATTCTATGCATAGAAATACAAATATTATTTCTATTAATATCAAAGAAATGAAACCCTAAAATAAAAGGGTATGTCTATGGTTCTATGTGTCCAGGTTTTGAGATCTATATCTAGGGCTGAGTATCATTTGAATTGTATGTACAATAGTTGTGCCAATATAATACATGCATTTCTGTGAACAACTTAAAAACAACATTATTATATTTGACTCTCAGCCCTATACATCTCCGCCCTATATAAGGGGGTGAATGTAGTTTGTGGTGCTCACAGCATCAAAAATGACATTTCAAAACATTCCCAATACTCTACTTCCTACTGAAGAAATAGTCCCTTTATATACAAATTGACAATTCTGTCAATAGGAAAAAAAAGCACTCTGCTGGCGGTGTGGCAAAGATAATTAGTGAAGAAGCGATGACATGGCAGGAAGAACTGACCATATTTTCAAATCTGTAGCCTGGAGGCAGCGTGCTGTCTTTTTCTCCACACTTCTGATCCTTCTTAGCAAGGACTTCATGCTGTGACATATGCAACACAAACGGTTACTCACAGCAGATGCATGCTGCAGCTCAGTGCAATCACAGACCTACATACACACACATGCGTGGACACTGTGCTGTACCTCTTTGACTTCTGGCCCGCTGTATACAGGCTGTTTGGGTGCAAAATCATCAGCTGATGGCAGTATGCTGGCCAAGGCATCCAATGGATCCACCTGCGCATGCAACACAACTTAGCACACTTGAGCAAGCAACATGCTTTTCAAATCAAACTCATACACCTTCGCTAAGTATTTACCTCTTTGGCTCCTTTAGCTGCTGCGGGAGGAACCTCTACCTGCACCTGCAACACAGATCCAGGATCAGTACATAGACCTCAATGATATGAATCAAGCAACACAAGGACATTGATAGCGTGGTATTTACAGTCTGTGTGATTGTGCTAATACTTATGAAACTGCTGAGTTGACTGAAAATTCATCAATGTGCGTCGAGCCAAACCTCACTTTTGAAAATATCATTCATCATATCATCCAAATAGACATTTTCCCTAAATCTGACTCCAATTAAAAATCGTACAAGGCCCAGATGGCACAGTAGTGGTCTGTTCAACCAGAAAAGAAAAATTAAAAGCATTTTAAGAAATATATCCATTAATATTGGGCCGACAGGAAATACAACAAATAAAGTATCAGCCTCCACCTGTTGGATTCAGGATTGTCTACCTTCATTTGTGTTGGTTTAGCTTCTTTCTTCCCCTGCACAGATACATTTCCAGCTGCAGTCACGGCAACTGGCTCTGATGTTTTAGCAGGATCAACTTTATGCACATCAGCTTTGACGGTTGTGGTGGCAGTGGCACTCTAAAATACAATGCATTTCAATCTATCATGAGCAAAGTATATGTCAAGTGGAAATACAGGTCCCCTGTACATGCACAAAGTCGGTAAAACACCCAAAGAAACAAAAGACAGGACAGTGAGTGACCGTTTCCAACAAAAGTGATCCTCCACCAATTTGATGACAGATTAGTTTAGTGTCAGTGGTTGATTGGCTATGAAACTGGTGCAAGAAGACCTCTCCATTTGTTTCTCCCGCTGACTCATTTCTGATGTATGTTGAGACGTGTTGCAAGTGGACAGGTGTGCACTTTTTGCAAATGACAAGTTAAGGCATGTGAAGCAAAGGGCTGTAGAGTAAGGGAACACAAATCCTTTATACTTCTCAACTGGTCCTCTCCAAGCGAACCATGTCCAAAGCAAGTATCTGAGTGTTATCAGGCAAAGAAAGTAATAAAAACCGGATAAGAGCCTGCGACACAGAGGAGATGTTGCAGAAAGAAAGCCTTGAAGAGTACACCTTGATGGAGTCACGATAAAGCGTCTGAGAAGCCTGTAGCAGTTGAGTCTACCTTGGCTGTGTCTTTGGGTGACTCTTTGGGTTTGGTCACAGCAGTGGTTGCTGCGATGCTAGCGGCTGCAGCCACTCCACCAGCAGGAGATGGACCTGTAGCTGGGGCTTTGACTTGGGAGACAGCCGCAGTCTACAAATATGCAGCCAAATGATTACTCAAAAATACAAGGATGAAAAGATTCACAGCACTTCTAAATCCAGTAAACATATTGACAAGAGATGTGGAAGACATTTTAACAATGTTTAACAGTAAAACAGGACAGGAGAAAATGTACAATGATCTCTGGTTAGATCTGCCACTGTATTCTGACTAAAGCAAGAATGCTCACTTCAAATGTGCTGAGTTATTAATCCTCAGGCCTACTGAGACTAATCTGACCATTTATCAGTGTAATTGGTTAAATTATGGTGCTTTATTGTTTAGCCCTTTGAAAACAAATGTTGTAGCCTATACTTACAGTACTGCTGACCTTTTTCTAAACTTAAAGTGATTTTTTTTTTGCCTCCCAGGTACAGTAGATCACAAGACCTTGAAACTTATCAGCAGTGTTAAGATGTATAAATACAATAGGCGTAACGATACAGATATTCACATTGAACTATTCAGTATGAGGCTTTCAATTAGGTACGCAAGACAAAAAAAGAGCTTAAATTGTGTGAAATATGTTCTCAGTGCAGCTGTACACAACAAGGCAGCCCAAACGACAAAACAGACAACGTGCTGTCGGCCCGTCCCACTTATCGGGTACAGACTCTGGAGGCATAGTGAGAAAAACAAAGGGTCTCCACTGTGCTTTCTGACCACAGTGGGAAATCTGTAGCAGAAAAAGTTAAGTGAGATGGGGGAAATGGAACTCTACCAAGCCATGGCCGAGCGAAATGCATTGCCACAACGTGGTTACATTTTTCGAGAAGTGCACGTCAGGCTATGGCGTAGGGTCCGGCGTAGGGTCCATGTTTCCACGTACCTATGTATGTAGCCACAGTGTATATTTAACTCAGAAGCATAAATTATGCTTTAGCAGGTCCTGGGTGTCGATAAAAAAGCAGAAGCAGGTTATCACCATAGAGCGAACATTGGATATTGTACAAGAGCAATATCGTTCATAAATTTGTGATTGACAACAAAGGTTTCTTCTGCGCTCTACCGGCCTTCCTTTACCGTTCCCCCTTCTACTACTCTGAATATTTCATGGATTTGTGAGTACTGATAAACCTGGTGTGGCTTTTTTTATTGCTTGTGTGAACAGTGTTCAGGCTTCAACACTCCCACACCACGACTCAGGCCTATAACTGGGTTTTTTGTTTACATTTTGGAATTTAGTTGCTGAGTGAGATAGTGTGTGGGCCCACAGAACATTGTTGATGTTCACATGTAAAAGATGTACTTGTGATCCACGATTTCAGAGAGAACTGAAGATAATTAGGAGCAACAATTATCTTTGAGTTTATTAATACTGGGTGCTATTTTATTTGCATTTATTTTGTAATTGATCTAAAGGCATAATGTTTTGTGTAACTTTTTACTAATACCTATCTAAATTGGTCTGCATTCAAAGTACTTGGTTACTCATTAAAGCCAATTCAGGTTTTGGAACTGTTTAATAGGTTACATACAATTAAGACACCAAATAAAATAAAACCTAATAGGAGGCAGATACTTTTATAATACTTACTTAATCTAGTCTAGTCTATCTAGAGTCACCTAGTCTGGCTATCACCAGACCAAGCCAAGCTCAATAGATTTGAGATTGATGGGATTAGTCATCCAGTCTAGTAGTCACCTCCAGTTATTTTTAATTTCAGAGAACATTGACCCATTGTACTACATAGAGAAGATTTACATAGCTACATAGGGCGGGTGTTACTTGTGAATTTAAAAAGGCTGTTCTTAAGCAGCTGACAGACAAATTGTGTATGTTGGAGTTTCCCACAAGCACATGGCTTGACCAACAGGGACTCACAAGACATTACAACTGAACAGCAACACAACCTCAATAAGAATTAGGGTTGATAAAAATTAAGGAAAGTACCTGCAATCTCCCTAGTTGGTAGAAAATCAATAATGTCATTGAAATGATCAGCAGTAATGTAAATAAAAAGAAAAGCACCGACCATGAGGATACCATTACCTTTGATTTCCCTTTAGGACTGCGCCTTGCCAACGCTAATGTCATGTCAACAAAGGTAGCCCCAGCAGATGACATATCAATAACAGTAGCACTTGCCTGCATAGTGTTAGTCTACAAACCAAGGAGCACATGTTTAAAGAAAGTCATGGGAAAGTTATTCAGCTTCACAGTCTGTGATGAGCATTCATCTCAAGCGTGATGATATGAGAGCTCATTAATGTGATACAGCAAGTGTTCAGCTTCTGAAAGGTCAAGATGTTTGGGTGGCTGAACCAGAGAGACACAGAGGAGGAAGAAACATATTTTTGCCAAGATGAAAAGAAGATGAAGCCAGTGATGAAGATATGTGAACTGTGTCACAATGAGGACATGCTCAAGAGTGCAGAAGAAAGTGGTTTGTGTTACATCACACCAAACAGCCAAAAGCCCCCTCCAAATGTATTTAGGCATCTAGTCCGTCTACCTCTGGCTTGGCTATTCCTGCTGTCCCAATTGAAGCACTTCCTCCTGTTGTGACACCACTCTGTGTGGCTCCGCCTGTTGCTGTGGTAACCAACCCAGGCTTTGTAGCCATGGTGGATCCTGACGATGCCTTCTGTAATGCATCGAGTGTGCAAAAGTGGATTATCTACCTTTATTACAGCTCACTGGATGCTTGCATTGACTATGTATGTATTCAATTTCAATTCAATTCAATTTTATTTATATAGTGCTAAATCACAACAACAGTTATCTCTTTGCGCTTGTATATATGTACAGTATATGTTTTTATGGCAACTGCTAATGTAGTTACAGTTTCATGACTAAATTAAATACATTTTTAAAAAGGGCAATCCAATCTACTGATTTTATACACTGATGTCAATTTATTTGTCCTGAGTACTACTCAGGCTGTGTAAACGGCTGTATAATGTCTTCTGTGGCTCCAATGGCAGCTCAGAAAATGACCCTGCTGACATCACCTTGACATCATAAGGATTATCTCGACTTGGGGGCAATATGTTTGACCTAGGTGGATGTTTGCCAGCCAGGGAGCATTGAATTCATTCATTTTATTGGTTGCCTTATGGAAAATGTAGGATCTAGTGATTCTTCTAGCAGTCTGACAACAAACATCTGGCAATTATTATTTGAAAGGTTTCCTGTAACAAGCTGATTATTCATTATTATACTATCCATAGAATAGACATTATATACACAAGTAGTAGCAAATAATGTAAATAATATTAATAACTTAATCATCAGCATCCTTGTGATGATTAAAGTTAAGAATCAGAGCTCTTGATCATTTTCACCACAGAAACATCAAGCTGCTGCTACATATAGTAAGCTTGTTGAGTTAATTGTTAATGCTGAATGTTTTAAAAATCTGATATCTGTGGCGTATGTGGTGATGTCAAGCCGAATGACCTCTATAATGTGGATGTGTGTTCCCGTAATAGGCTGTTTTAATCAGGACCACAACTTTTTACTTGAATTTAATATAACCTGCGTTAGCAACCAAAAGCTAAAAGACCAAACCAGAAATGGAACAGGCCACATAAGGACAATACTAAAATACTTAAAGTCAGAATATCTTCGCCTATGATGCTTCCATTTTGAACACTCTTTTTAGATCTGTCCCCAACTTTACATTAAATCACTGTAGTGCCCCTTACATTGAAAAAGAGGACAAGATACTCCTTTAGATGGCCTTTATTGATGAACCATACATAGTGGTTGTTTCTATGGCTCCACCATATGCACATACACTGCACTGCTCATATACACCGCTACTGATACATGAGCAGCTTTATTCCTTTATGGCAAAGTAGGAATGAAAAGGGGCATCAAGGTCCATCCTAGGTCTAGCTTATAAATAACTTGGTAAGTTTAAAATATGTCATTGTCTCACCTTATATTATTTTAAATAGAGTTGCACCTATTTTCTGCACACAGACACTTTTTAAAGTTAAAATTTTTGGCATAGTGCTGCCCCAGTGTGTAATTTCACATGGAATGCCCGGTCTTCTGGCCGAAAGAGAGGCATGCATGTGATACAACAGCATCGACTTCTGTTGTGTGGGAGCCGATCTCACCACATTAATCAATTGCATGAACCCAACCCACATACCTGCCCACTTAATGCATTATAGACCAGTTTGTCCTGTTGTTGTCTCTTACTAACTGCACTAGGCAGATATTTGTTAAATTACCGTTTATGCCAAATAAAGTTTTTGTTGAAGTTTGCCAAGTGTTTTCTAGCAACAACAAAAAAGACCTGTAGTCATAAACTGTTTCATAGTCAAAATTCCTGAGTTCTTGATTAACATACTGCTAAATTACTTTAACATTTCCATTTCAATTTAACAAAGATTTGAGAACTATTGTAACATTTGGAAATTACTCCAATCCACAACACATCAAACGGAACATGATGGTTCAATCACTTCAATCTATTGTTTAAGAGCAGTATTAAGGGGTTAAACTGCTTCCCATTGAGAAACTGGGTGTTACCTCTCTTGTGCTTGTATGGAAGGAAACAGAAAGTTTTCTTTTCTGTGTACTATTGCTCGGACAGCTTAACCTTTTCCCTCACTCTACTTAAAACTACTGAAAACATGAAGCTGGTCCAGATAATGAGCGGGTCAGAGGTCAGTCAAACAACAATTGTTGTTACAGGGCATTGAAGAGAAGTGTTTGATACCTCAAACTGTGCAGGCTTCACAGTGGGGACCTGGGCTGCCAGTTTGGGTGTGGCCTGGCTAGGCTGTGACTAGAAAGAGACAAATAGAGAGAGACAAATAGAGAGAGAGAGAGAGAGAGAGAGAGAGAGGGGTTACTTAAAATATACCAAGAAACCATCATAATCATTTCAAGATTTACACAGAGCAATGTCTCGGTTTCACAACAGCCAACATTTGTGGAGAAACCAAACACACCATGCAGCTCATTTCTGGGTGGAGAAGAAAAACCTGTTTGTCAACACTGTTTTAAACTTTCATTTTTTAAGGAAATATAGAGAAAGACAGAAAATGACTGAGATAGAGCGATAACAATATATTATAATGCCCACCAACACATCCATCATACTGCAGTCAGAGGTGCTTGATTTAAGTGCTACGTACATTCCAGACTGAAGGGTGTGACTGTTTGACAGCAGAGTGCAAAGGCACTGCACAGAGTATTGTTGTTGTTGTCTGCGTTCACCTTAGCAACCAACAACAGTAACAAAAAATGTAGGATTCACAAGTTGCTCTTCAGCTGACGTCAGACAGTGTACAATTATCTTTGAGATAATTCCCATCAGTCTTTAAAGAGACTCAACAAGGTTAGCCTTTAAATTGGGCCATGCAAATGCAGCCGTTTGTCAAACTTACGTGGCAGTGATCTGTGCTGCACTGCACTTCCTCACACTAACAAGGTTATCAAACTGTGTCAGTGTTGCTGTGATCTCAGACTTCCGCTTGATAAGATTTGAGTTTTGTTTTAGCTGATGCTGTTTTCTGTTCAGTCACAAAAAAATCTGCTAAAGATCCAATTCATCTGGTAATTGGCCTGGTCATCAAACTGATGCCACAAACAATATTTCTTACTCAGAAAAGATACATATAAAGTTTATCATGAAGGATATTATTAAGTCTATTTTTAAATGATAGTAAAATAAGCATTCAAGCTTAGTTACTTTATCTATTGGGAGTGTCCGTTACTTTTCCCGTCAATATAAAATTAAAAAAGCATTAAACCAGCTGTGGTAACCAACCTACTTTTACAGACAGTAGTTAATTTGTTCATTACTGTAACAGGTGCAACGATATAAAACAAAACAAATCTAGCGCATTGACTTCATTCAGGGAACAGGAACATACACTTTTCTGTCTAAAGGAAAGTCCTCACTCACTTGGACAGAACAATTACAGAGTTTATATTTTTTTGCATTGTAAAGGAGGGAGGGGAACTACAAATGTTAAGTTTACATTTAACTGTATTTATCATTATTGTTATTATATGTGTAAGGGTGTAAGGGTTCACAAAATTCACGGTTTGGTATGAGACAGTGGTGTCATGGTTTGATACGTTTTCGATACAGCAAAAAGAAAGAAATGCCAGAGAAACTAACTTGACAGCTGGTGCTGTGGACAATTGGTTCTCTATTTGGGCTTTTATTTTTTGTACAAAGCAACAATTAAAGTCTGGTTTAAACGGGCCCTAAGAATTTAGCTTAGGGCCCCAGGGAGGTCAGGACTGGCACGGATCATGCAATGTTGTGGGATTATCTGGATATCATCACACAGGCTGTCAGTCATTGCACTGCAAAACATCCTGTAATTTACTGCACATGCTACATCATTTTGTGTGTGCCTTATAAGTTTCAAATTAAAAGTGTTCTGGACAGGTGCAGTAGAGTCCCAAGACAAGAAACTGTGTGTACCATTTATCTATTTCCCATGTCTACGCACCTATAAGCCTCTGAGTGAGTTAACCTGTTAAGCCAGCTGTGTGTCACATTTTACAGTTACACTGAGCTGGCAGGATGGAGGGTAAAGTCAGGTTATATGTCTGTGAATGACTACAGCGAGTGAAGGTTAACACAGATGAACAAGAGACGGGACAAGACAGAGAGACAGAGAGCATTGTGAATTACACCACTCTGAACCATCGGCAATCTGGGACCTCTAATTCAGAAATGATTGCAACTAAGTCAATGATTGCCTCACACACTGATATTAGTGTACATTTAACACAACTAGGATCACAACCCAGCTCAGGGTTAAGACATATGAACAGTATTTACAGTACTTTGCTTCAACAGCTTTAAGGCTCAAATGTTTACTCAAGCCCTCAATATTTATTTTCGAAAATTTAATTTTAAGAAAAACAAGTTTTCTTACCTTTCTTACCACAAATGCATAAGGTATATTATGCATTAGAAAGAGAACAAGTGAGAGGACCAATATTACAGCAAATAAATATTAATTAACAATTGCCCCTTCCTGTCCTATATTCTATCCTTTTTTTCTCTTTGGACATATTTTTTTCTCTTTAGAAATTATTATTAGACTGACTGTTGGAGGGTCAACATAATGCTGTTTAGAGAGAGAATAAGGAGGAAGTGGCACAAAGGAGGAAGTGAGGTTCACAAGCAGCCAGGGCATCCCATGTCATGTTGCTTCTGTTAATGCCCATGCTAAGTTACCACAAAAAAAACAGAAAGAAAGGAAGCAGAGTTGTGCTGCATGCTGGGTGGTAATGCATAATGAGTCAGGTGTGTTTTGGAGGTTAAATTTGTATGTGAAACAAAAATCTACCAGCTAAGATATGTTTATTACAAAATTATAAAACTAATGTTGGAAATGTTTTAAATTATGGACCATCAAGTCTCACAATGGAACATTTTGTGATTACACAAGACCCGGATAATGCTCAAATTCTGATTGTGGTGCTATAGTACAGTGGGTACGGAAAGTATTCAGACCCCTTTAAATTTTCCACTTTTTGTTTCATTGCAGCCATTTTCCAAAAATCAAAAAAGTTCATTTTATTTCTCATTAATGTACACTCAGCACCCCATCTTGACAGAAAAAAAACCAGAAATGTAGAAACTTTTGCAAATGGTCAAAAGTATTCAGACCCTTTGCTCAGTATTGAGTAGAAACACCATTTTGAGCTAGTACAGCCATGAGTCTTCTTGGGAATGATGCAACAAGTTTTTCACACCTGGATTTGGGGATCCTCAGCCATTTGCAAGGTTGGATGGAGAACATTGGTGGACAGCCATTTTTAGGTCTCTCCAGAGATGCTCAATTAGGTTTAGGTCAGGGCTCTGGCTGGGCCAGTCAAGATTGGTCACAGCGTTGTTCCCCCATACAACACTCCCATAGCATGATGCTGCCACCACCATGTTTCACTGTTGGGATTGTATTGGGCACGTGGTTTTCTCCACACATACTGCTTAGAATTAACGGCAAAAAGTTCAATCTTGGTCTCATCAGACCAGAGAATCTTATTTCTTATAGTGTGGGAGTCCTTCATGTGTTTTTTGGCAAACTCTATACGGGCTTTTATATGTCTTGCACTGAGGCGAGGCTTCCGTCGGGCCATTCTGCCATAAAGCCCCAACTGGTGGAGGGCTGCAGTGATAGTTGACTTTGTGGAACTTTCTTAGTGATCTTTGGGTTCTTCTTTACCTCTCTCATCAAGGCTCTTCTCCCACGATTGCTCAGTTTGGCTGGACGGCCAGGTCTAGGAAGAGTTCTGGTCGTCCCAAACTTCTTCCGTTTAAGGATTATGGAGGCCACTGTGCTCTTAGGAACCTTGAGTGCTGCAGAAATTGTTTTGCAACCTTGGCCACATCTGTGCCTTGCCACAATTCTGTCTCTGAGCTCCTTGGGCAGTTCCTTCGACCTCTTACATGCACTGTGAGCTGTAAGGTCTTCTATAGACAGGTGTGTGCCTTTCCCAATTAAGTCCATCAGTTTAATTACACACAGCAGGACTCCAATGAAGGAGTAGAACCATCTCAAGGAGGATTAGAAGAAATGTACAGCATGTGAGTTAAATATGAATGTCACAGCAAAGGTTCTGAATACTTATGACCATGTGATATTTCAGTTTTTCTTTTTTAACAAATTTGCAAAAATTTCTACATTTCTGTTTTTTTCAGTCAAGATGGGGTGCTGAGTGTACATTAATGAGAAATAAAATTAAGTTTTAAATTTTTGTAAAATGGCTGCAATGAAACAAAGAGTGAAAAGGGGGTCTGAATACTTTCCGCACCCACTGTACATGAATTTTAGTATTAATACCTATTGCAGCTATAAGCAGTCCAAAGAGTGCTGTCGCAAGGGGCTAAACACTGAGAGATGCACACACACACACACACACACACACTTGTGACGCACTCGTGATTGTATTGCAATGATTTTATTTTTCTTCTTCTTCCATATGTACAATACACTTAGCACTGCTGTTACCTAATGTAATTGTTAACTGGTGAGTAGAAATAATTGCGTTATACTGTGTGCTGCGTTGTGCGCGGTGCGGTCAACAAAAGTGTTTGCTCCCAGCTTCACCCTCTCTCCGTCAAAGCCCAAAGAACCCAGGTGCACAGGTGAAGCAAACAAATATATTACTTCCGCTCAAACCGTCATGAAAACGCCCAACACCTACAACATTAGCGCATAACACAATAATCAATAAATGAGACCATAAACAACATAATGTGGCTCCTACAATACCAAAACATTACTTCTGTTGATACCGTAAATTGATGATATAAACATGTGACATAATAGGAAATGCTGCTTTCTTATTTGTTGAGTTAGATGAAATGATTGATACCTCTCTTGTGTCTGTATGGTAAATATGAAGCCACAGTTGGCAGCCGGGGAGCTTAATTTATTATAAAAACTGGAAACAGGGAAAACGGCTAGCCTGGCAACCCTGCCATGGGTACAACATTGACATGATTTAAAAATACAATGAAGAAGTCATTTCATTTGATTAAAGGGCTTGTGGTCACAGTGGTGTGATACCTTCTTGTCATAACATGTCAGATTACTAATCGGAAAAAAATATATCATGTCCCTGTGACCAAATGAATGACATCATTGCTTACTTTGCTCTATTCTTTACCTTTACAGAAAAGCTCTTAAAGACCATTTCCAAACTTAATTTGGAACTTGCCACACATTTAATTGCCATTTAGTCATATGAGAGCATGAAGGCCACAAATAAAGGGCAAGACCCAAACAATGGAAACGTGTGTTTACCGGCTGATCTCAAGGTAATGTGACATCACTTTTTTAGTCTTTGACTCCCCTGCATTAGTTAACATCTACTGTACATGCATTTGCATAACCTTTAGTATAGTCTTGCTTTGCCAGACCTTCCTCCACAGCACTGCGAATGAGGGTCTGGCTAGCCCGCAGAGCATTCCGGGATGGAAGAAAAACATGCTCTGGTTTATTGGCATGTCTTTAAACCAATGGCTAAGCGCAACACGGAGCCCTGGGGCCTCTGTAAAATAGCCTGAGAAAGGAACTTGTTTTGGTGGAACAATGTATGTATATGTTCAAAAGTTGTTTTAGTTGAGCAACAGAAAACTCAGATTGGACAGATAGTCTGGCTAGCTGTCTGGATTTTCCCTGCAAAGATGTGAGGAGCAGTTTACCAATGTCCTCATAAATAAGCTGGAACTTAAAATTCCAACACAGAGAAAGCATAAGGAAATGGACATCCAATCAAAAGAAGGACATACAGTGGAATTTCCAGCAGCAACAGAGCAATCCCGGAAGTTGAAGTTCGTGAATATAGACTTTCATCTGTGAGGAGATCTATTATGAAACAAAACAAACAAAAACGTCTCCCCAGAGGCTCGGTCTGAGATCAAAACCTTTGTACAAGTCCCCCACCAGTCCTGCCTTCAGATGCCACTTAAGAAAAGACAGGTTGGGCAGCACATAAAGCATGTCATCCAGATCTACTTTTCCAACAGCCAAACAATTATTTAATTTACTGCCTATTAGGGGAACAATGCACTGTATAACAGACAGGAGGGGCACTACAAAGTGTGTTTACAAGATGACTCTTGCTGTATCAAATTATAAAAATTATCAATAAAACATAAATTTTGAACAAAGTTTTCTCTGAGAAAAGAAGAAAATGTATATGCCTATACACATTATATGGATAACAGCAAGAAAAGTCATTAAACTGTAAGCAAGTTTAGTTAAGTATTTATTATCTACTCCTTCAGTTTCAGATGTATGTCTAAAGCTAAATCAGTTTTTTTTATGACAACAAATGGAACTCTTTGCTCACCTGAGACCCATCCAAACACTTTGCAAGCTTTCTGTGTGTTGTAACTCCAAACTGCAGCATTCCTACATTCCTCATGCTGGCTGTTCCCTGATAGATAACAGACCAGTCCCTCCACAACAGCACACATACTGTACAGTGCAAGCTAAATGTATTTTGTTATTGTGCTTTCATCACCTCTGGGATAATAAAAAAAAATGAATCTAAAGGCTGGCCCTGCCACCAGGTTATGCTTCTGCTTTGTAATATTTGTCACAATCCCTGAATTTAGGTACAGATACCAAAACAACTAGTGTTTTTCTACACAAAAACTGTTTTCATTTAACAAAAGAAGCCAAAGTTCTGAACTTATCCAATGTTAAATGATGTAACACAACATACACATACTTAGCCTTAAAATAAGTACAAAAGTAAACAAGGCATTAACTCTTATCATAAAAATTCAATCTCAAGGGTTGGGTAAAAAATATATGCTCAGAGCTCTGTTGTTAGTAGCCCATGATAATTACGAGGAACTGACTTAAACCCCACCCACCCACCCTAGACCAATGGACCCAAAAAGTCAAAGCTGTCAATATTGTATGGAAAATATAACAGCAAAATTACAATTCAGGATGGACATTTATTTAGAGAGGTGGTAGCCTAACATACAGTATACGGCAATTGAACAGTGTTGAATTAGAACTTGACACTTGCATTTAGGAAAGTAATCTCTAACATTTTGTGTGTCCGTAGTGTCAATTTTTGTGTATATAAGTGCATGTCAATACCATACTGTGTGAGATGCTTTGTCAAAGATCATGTTACATTTAAATGTTAAAAAAAAAAAAAGCTTTCGCTACTTCACTATTTTTCCAACACTTGAATCTACGGACACATTTAGGTTTGTAGCAAAAATGTCATGAGGTTTGATAACCAGCCCTACCCATGAGGCTTAGCCATGCAGTAGCTGTGCTATCAAAATGTCATGCTAACTGCAGCGTTAGTTGATGCATTCTAATAGCACTGTGCTGTGGAGCATGGTTCAGTGTTCCTGTTATTCTGTCCAGCTCTGTACACAGACAAAATAAACATGTGCAAATGGTAGACATTTCACACAGCTGTAGGATACCTGGTAGAAATTTTGTTGGGGTAAGGGAAGGGGCCGATAGTTGCCGTGTATCTGTTTTTAAAGGACATATAAACAGCTGTTAAACAGAAATCACAGCTGTCAGACACATAGAAAGACTGTGAACTAGAGCAGTTGTAGACTGAAACCTATAAGCACTATGATAAATGTACATACACTTAATGATATGTGCACAGAGAGCCTGTCGTATATTCTCAATCAATGCCATTACAAGTCACCAGGATTTTAAGACACTGTCCAGCTCATACAGATGTACAATGAAGCGGGACTGACAGCGAGAGGGAAACTCCGTGCATCAAAAGCTGAGAAGCCACACAGGCCAGTTTTAAAGATCTGACAGTGAGACATAAATTCTAAAACCCAAAACCCACTTTATTTGAGCTACTTGACCATATTTCCTATGGTGAGACAACTGGTGACACCAACACTCACACAATCTGCATACACATAGACTAAATTCATAGAGCTTTGGCTTTTGTAGCAGCAACCAGTGAGGACAACACTGACTGACGTAGTTGGGAACAGGACATCATGGTAACATCTTGGTCATTCTGGGAGAGCTCTAGTGCGTGTGATCAAAATAGACAAGATTTGAGAGTGTGGATGATGGCAGCAGAGTGAAATTTGAAACTACTGCTGATTTTAAACTGGCATTCATGCAGGTTGACACATCATCTCAGATGAAAGGTTTTGTCATGCTCCAGGTTTGCCGCTTGAGTCCTTGTCCAGTTTTAGATGGCTACGATGCCTGCACATTCAATAAACCTCAGACCATCCGGGGACTTGCTCTCTGCATGATTCATTTAACTCACCAAGTATTTGTTTGGTCAGAACTAAAGAAACAATGCAGTGTATCCAGGCATTACCTAACAACAGTTTTCAAAGCAGTAGCTTGTGCCTGTAATGAAAACTGATGACTAATGCTGGGCCCCACCCAACAAGCCACAGACATGTAGACACGTCATATGGCTGGAAGCAGCTTCTTAGCTTGTGCTATGATTTCATTATAGCACTGTCAACACGACTAAAGGGTCAGTAGTAATAATACGGATAACCTCGGCTCAGTGGGGGAAATGATGAAACCTGCAGTCAGTGTTACAAGGAAAAATGTGGATCACAAGTTTAAAAGTACCAACGAAGCTAACTGCTGTCGTCTGACTTAAGTTCCAGTGCAGAGCTGCATAGAGAATGAATATTATTTCTGTAGGGAAGATGATTATGATGAGCAAACAGACAGTTATGAGTCAAATCTACTGTCATATGCTACTTGTGCAAACATTGTGCTGTGAATACGCTTTACAATCACATGAGAGACAGGAGAAAAACAGCACTGTACTGGTTTCACGTATTAGTTTATCACACTGTACTCTGCTTCATTCCGTGCTGCGTGAATATACTGTATACTGTTACTTCTCTCTGTTTGGTTTTCATTCATCAGCTTTTTAATGCAAACTAACATATTGTTGCAAGTTGCAACTAAGAAACAAGAGGAAAAGCACATACAGTGATCTTCTATTTCACAGCATTTGTTCTATATTTGTCCATCATGTTCACACTGACGCACATACTTAAAAAAACAAATCAACAATAACCAGCAAACCCTAGTTTAACAAAGTCTGTATACTGTTAGATCATTTTGTTTAAAGCCCCATTAGGAGTTGATGCCGTATTAACTATTATTAAACATAAGTGCAGTGCACTCACAATATATACAGATGATTATTTACTGTTTAGTTTGTTGTTACCTTGGCGACAACTGCTCTCTGGGTCCATAAAATGATACCACTAGCACAGTAATCTTCGGTCCTCTGCCAACTTTTCTTAACTTGACATGCGAAAGGCAGCAAACCTGATCACCAAAACTGCTCTCACACAACCACAACATGGCGAACTGCTGTTAGATGCCAACACATGAACGATAAGCCTTCAACCGTCTGATTGTAACCACAGCAGGAGTTTGAAAGGTATCAGTCAGACAGGAAGTCCTTCCACACACAGACATTTACAAAAGGGCGAGCATGAAGGGGAAATGCAGTCCAGATACATACCATAAGTCTGGTTGTGAGTGTGTTTCCTCTATATATGCGGCTGTGTATACTACCAAGATGCTCTCTTGAGGCTGGTTTACCTGAAATACCTGCTGTGGAAACACTTTATGTCAAGCACACACGTAATCATACGCACACATGTAAACACACATAGAAAAACTTGCTGCTCCTTCTTCATGAAAGGGGCACAACAAGCCTGTGCTGCTCTGGCTCCACCTTCTCAGTCACAAGGCAGAAGAGCAGGCTCAGTCAGATTGGACAGTCGGGCAAACAAAGACCAACCCACTGCTCACTGCCTGCCAGGAAAAATTATTAAGTCTGCTTTAGGGAAACTTTGGGCTGGGTCAGGGCGGGCTTTAAGAGGAGGGACGTTGCAGTATGATAACAGACAAGATGGCATTCACCTAGACATTCACAGGAACAGTTACAGGGAAAGTGGATGGGATGAAGCTGTGATGATGAGGCAGAAGTGGATTTATTGCAGCAGTCTTGTTTGGCAGAGTCTGGGTGTGCCTGAGATACTCACTGCTTAGGAATCTAGACTGCAGAGCCAGTGTGTGTGAAAAAGAAAAACTGTAAATTAAAGAAAGACCCAATTGGGCAGAAAACAATCAGACATGTTTTCTCCAGACTTTCACAAGTAACTCCTGAACAAAGCAACAGACAGGAAACACAGCTTCTGGATGGCAGCCAGAGGTTATGTAAGAATTTTATAAAAACAGCACCGTTACCTTTACCATCTAAATACACACAATTTCAGAAATGATTAGTTGATAGTTTGGCACTTGTGTAACTTAATTATGGGACACTTTAAGTACTTTTCAGATTAAGCATAAACTACAAAACATGTCAAACATGTTAAAGGGTTGAGGACTTTGGAGAACAGCACCGCCCTGTGTCTAAAATGCTCATAGCACTTAGATGAAAATTAATAGAGTTGTACTGTATTTGTGCCACATGCATTTTATCTCTGCATTAGAACACTGCCATAACTAATGCAAAGTAAAGGAACAATTTGAATATTACTAAAACTGTCCCTGGTTATACATTTGTTGTTTTTAAAGCAAAGAAACAAAGCAAAGAAAGTGCTGTGTTTAGCAAATAATTTGGCATGGGATTCATCATTTACATCACCCCACATTGAACTGTTAAGAACCTATATTTATTTACTTGGAAGCATTTCTGAACATAAATAAAATTGCTTTAAAGGGTAGCTACGATTTTTCAACCTGGACCTTGTTTTCCTGTGTTTTTGGGTCTAAGTGACTGATGGGAACAACAATCTTTGACATTGGTCCAGTATTAAGCAAGACTACTGCAGTCGGCAGCAGCAAAGCTAGAATATAAGTTAATAGGGCAACTGTCCAGATTGTATTTACCAGTTCTACTTATCTTGTGTTCATTTAAATTACAATCAATCAATACTTGTCATTATAGTTATTACTTGAAATTCTTAATTTAGCTGTAGCCTGCTTTTCCCAGTGTTTAGTTTGAGTTAACTTATTATTTTATGTTATTTTAGACAGAATCAAGCTGTCAGCTAGCAGTTAGCCTAATTAGCTGTCACAGTGGAGGCTAACGGTAGACGTGGAACAGATCGTGCAGTGCAATAAAAATCTTGTAAAACGGGATTATCATTTACACATGCATGAATTTATTGCGCATGCGCATGATGGATCGTGCAGGCAGCACAGATCGGGTACCGACAGCCAGACTGACTTGCAGAGCAAATCTCCAATTTTCCAGAAGTTTGGCAGGGTTTTCCCAGGCTACAAATATGCTCAACGTGTTGCACAAACCCCTGCCCTGGCAACTCTGTAGATGAAATGTGTGTCTGTTGTGGGACAATTCAAAATAAACATCTCTAACAGCTTTGCTCTGACTGACTCCACAAACACAACAGAGCCTTCTCCCTTGCCTTTGTGTCTTTGACTCTGTGAGTGTTTATGTGTGTGAGACAGAGTTGGCATGTTTTATGCATGCCTATACTAGATCCAAATGCCTTACTTGGTAACCCCTGTTATCACGTATCTTTGTTGACAACTAATGAGCTAATGCAGACCGTGAACACCCACCCATCCAGGCAAATTGGCCTATCAGAGATGAGAACAGGGGGATTCTACTCTGAATCTCTGATTCTGGTTTAAGAGCTCACAGGAAAAGTGGGAGGCTGTAACCTATCATGTTTCTTTAAACAAAGTCTGTGGGAAAATATAGAACTGGTGATAGATCACAGTGAAAACATTTCACATTGAAAACATACTGGTAGAACTAAGGAGAGACAGAGGCGTTCTTTACTGTTTTGACAAAACGTTATGGAGGTTATAAAAGAGCAAATCCGTAAAAAGAACAGTACCTGCCAGAAGGAATACTGAACAAGATGTTTTCACTGTCGATTTGTTTAGCGGTTTCACTGTTTTTTTAAGTTCAATAAATGCAACATCTTTCCAAAAGATAATGAGTATTCATGTTAGACTTAGACTTCTCTTTATTAATCCTTTTGGGATGACTCCGCGAGGAAACAGAAAATTCCAGCAGCAGTTTTAGCCAGAAAAAATAAATAAAAAATAGATTTAAAAAAAAGACAGTATAAAGACAACAACAATAATAATAACAACAACAATAAGAACATAAAAAAAACACTAAAAACACTGGCAAGTATCCATCTAATCTAACACACACTTTTAGCTTCAAGATATCAGTCAATAAAGTTACCTTGAAATTAAGTTAAACTATTCTGTTTCATCTATTGAATCTTTGAAATAAAAACTATCTAGATCAAACTAATGGGTTGTTCATATATCCAAATTCCATATTTGGTAAAACATAAATAATGCATTTTATTAAAACATTTGTCCTTTCTCAATTAGTTTGGTATTACTTGGTTTAGTCTACCAAAAACACAAACCAAACCAGCGCTTTAGCACTCATCAGATATTCTTTGCATCACTGTTTGATTGCAGAACAATAGTGTTATTGTCTGATGTGTGTGTTCCCAGTAGAGTAGCCACTTCAGTGCATCAATATCAAAGTGACCCCTGTGAAACTCTATTCTTGAAATGTGTGCATCCATACCCCCCACCCCACACACACACACACACACACACACACACACACACACACACACACACACACACACACACACACACACACACACACACACACACACACACACACACACACACACACACACACACACACACACACACACACACTTAACAGTAAACTATAGCTGCATGGCATGTCCATGTACCATCTCTAAATTTAGCACAGCACTTTCCTGCTGGTTTGCTGACCCACATTTCCACAAACTAGAAACACACAAAAATAGGCCCTTTCTCTACTAACCTACAGTATTGTTTAGCACCAAACTATTTGCCTAACATTAAAGTATAGAACAAAATATATCTTTAGAGCACAAAAATTAAATATTATCAAGACATAGTTGGGAATAGTTATCAACTTCAGCTTTCCACTGCCAAGTGAGCAATACTAAGAATCTAACTGATTATATCGTATTACAATTTCCAGTTAGCGTCAGACTGCTGGGTCTTCCATGACAGTCTTACTTGTTGGGACAAACATCACTGTATGTAGCTACGAGCCCTAGCTTTTCCTCGAGCATGGTATATGTAAACGGACAGCGGAACAAATGTTCAGAGAGAGTGTGGTGCTGAACAACAACGTCTCGCTAAAGCACATTCTCAGGTTAGCCCAGAGGCCTGGAAACTCTCCCTGAATTGCTTTTATATAACTGGCGTGACAAATGCAGTAAACTCAAGCCAAACTGACAGTGAAGTGAGAAATCTGACGAGTCCTGACGAGTCCTAAGCAATAGTTCACAGGCTTCCAATGGGATAGAAAACAATATTTTAAAAACATATCTAACAGAAAATGGAAGGCTAATATTTAGCCGTGCAGGATATATGTCAACAATTAAATGTCTGTGTATTTATGTCCATGAACACATGTTTTTGTTCACTTTCTTCCACAAACACACACACACATCACACTAACTTAATACAAAATGTAATGAAGCATCTCATCAATACAGCTGATGTCTTCCTGCCTTTAGAAACATTTTATTTTTTAGCTTTGCACGTAAATGGCTCAAAATAGACAGAGAGTTATAGTAAATCGCTGATGATGACATCTGAACTTCAGCACCCAGACACCTTGTGACATAATGCACATCACACAGGCTCCAGGTAGTCTGTGGTAATTTATATTATATATATTATATTTGAGAAACAAATGAAGAAATTCAAGTTTTGGATATGTCGTGTAAAGTAGTTAGAATTAGTTCCAACTGCAACAATAAAATGGTGTTTACACGTACAATTATCATAATACACCTATATAATAATAATAATAATAATAATAATAATAATAATAATAATAATAATAATAAAAATAATAATAATAATATAAACCTGCAGATTCGGGTGACACCTGTCACACTGTCATATTGTTATTAGAAAAATATCTATTATAGCTGCTTTAAGTAAGTCATTTTGAATTCTGAATGTGCAATTGTTGCCTGTAATGAGTAATTTACCACTGTGGTTTTTCTAGTTTTACCTAAGTAAAGGACTTTAAAAACTTTAAAAACATTAAAACTCTACCACTGTACTTACAATATTGCTTAGTGTAGAGGTATTAAACATAATGTTCTCAGTAGGCTTTGAAATATGCTGCACATGATATGTATTGGAAATCAATTACAAATCTGCAGTGTTGAAATAGCTGTTGGTAGTATCACAGCATGCAAACACAGGTGTCAAACATCCACTCAGCTTGTCTGTTTGCTATCTCTATTATCTTCACATTTTTAGACCTTGCTCTGCATGTCCAGTCAATATATCATTTCTCAGTGGCCATTTCTTGTCAGCCTAAGACGGACGAGTTGTGGAGGAAGCAGACTGCCACAGCAGCTGAGAATGTTTGACCCAAAACACAACAATGAAAACCTTCCAACTAAAAATCTGAAGGCTATCTGTGTGCAGTCCTCCTCCCAGGAAACATATTCACCTTTAACACATAGAGTGACTCAGAGCAAAGTAACAAAGCCCTAATAACTATATAAGTACTGACATCAGTAAAGCCAGTGTAGACCTGACATTTTTCACAGTCACTTTGTCTGCACAACATGTAAAAATTTAACTTGAGATAATGGCACTGAGGGTACAGGATGTGACCTACATTACATTTAAATTCTAAGTTGTGCAAAAGAAAAAAAGAACACTAAGCTTATTCCAGCTACATACCATTTAATATTACTTCATCTGCCACTGCAGATTATCACAGGAGAGTGCTATTTGGGCAAGACCTACAATTTTAAAACCCTTGCCATGAAAAATACCAAACTTAATGTTTATTGTCAATAAATCTGGACATATAGCTCTTGTAACAATCATCACTAACAGGGGTCAATCAATTTTCCCTGTTGAGTGTACTTATAGCAATGGATAGCAAACAATGCAGGCCTTGTCCCAGCCTTAGTTTTACAAAACTCACACTGTTGTTCTGAACTTGCACAGGCTGTCCTAGAGCCTCACATTCCAGCAAAGAGAGGAAGAGAGAGAGAGAGAGAGAGAGAGAGAGAGAGAGAGAGAGAGAGGGAGAGTGTGTGTGTGTAACAGACATACAACACACAAACATACAGGACAACCTGGACTAACTAAACAACAACTGCAAACAGAGCATTTATACATGAAGCTTGATACTTTCAAGCTGACTTTCACTTACAAAACACACGTGGATACTTTTGGATTAGTTGCTCATCAGAAAACCATGGCACAAAGACACACACATAGAAACACACATTTGCACACACCTGCTCCTCCACGGACACATCTTGCAGGGCCTCGCCATCCCGTGGGCCTCGGATCCAGCTCAAAATCTGGCCCATGTTGGCTGAAAGTGCCTATGAGCGTGTGTGATTGTATGTCTGTTAGCCTCTGCCTTGTCTGACGGTTTGCTGCATTTTTCCAACTCACAGGGAGGGAGGGAGGGAAAGAGAGAGAGAGAGGGGGAGGGTGAAGGGACCGAAGGGGGGGCGTGTTCCGGGAGCAGAGAGGGCAGTGGAGGAAAGGCTCAGATGTGGAAGTCACAAGAGGCTGGGCCGTAACTTTCTGGGCTATAAAGGGAAGTGACATGACCATGGGCTGACACCCACCTGATAAGGGGCAACATCTGAGCTGTTTTTGACATACACACACGCACACACACACAGGCAGGTGTGTAAAACTATGCAACTTTTCAGAGCCACTTATCAACAAGCACACACCCAGATTTATGATGATATATAGTCATTGAGCACACACAGGCATAGAGGCACATACATGCTTATATACACAAACACAACAATAAAACATTGTTCAACCAGCCTGGCTGCCTAATCGCCTGTGAGAATAAAGGGAATGGCCAGAGTTGTATTACATCAGGGTGAACTATCTGAAACAACTTTCAACTTCATCCTATATTGCAATGACGTCATCACCTCTTGAGGATAACGGCAGAGAATGATAATGATTTAATCCTTGTTATTTCAACATCTGGTCACCAGGTGAGAATTATCAATAACGACACTGGCTGAGACAATGAAAGATTATCCATCTGTGGCAAATTGTATCATGATTCACGTGCATTGGGACGGAATATGTATTTGTGAAACCAGAATGTAGGGAGTGTTTTTAACAGAACACATGACTAATGCATTTACTGAAGCTTAAGACATGGGTGTTGGCTTTCTTAACCTTCACCTTCCATACTTTTTAAGATGTTCAACTTTATTTGAACAACGTACTCAGCAAACTACAGAAGTGGGATGTCAGCATTGCATTCTACCAAAAACACGAATGCAGTGTTTATGTGGGAGAAAATTTAGAGGCAATGCATGTGCAAAGTACAATTCCAGTAATTTTATTGAGCCTTTTTCTCCTAGCTATGACTTGGGTGTATTACACATCCCTTTGTGCAGTTCTTGGGTGGGGTGTGCATACAATACAGTTTTTGAGAGAGTCAATGTGATAAAATCAGCCTTTCACTTAAGAATGTTTTAGTAGCACACCTCAGCAAAATATGAAAATAATGTACTGTCCTATTTGAGTTTAAACCAGCCAAGATATGAAACACCCGTTGTGGCAGCACACAGGTTGAATGGTCACTAAAACTACTCTTCCTTGTTGCATGTGACATAAAAGGGTTTAAGGGTGCCACATTTAATTCAACCTGTAATATCACTGTAAGTGCAATACTGAATACACTGAATGGCAAGAAATCCCATCCCTCTTAGATTTCTTCCAGAATTAAGACATATATACATAATTTAATACTAGCAGACATGGATGATTAAAGAAACAAACACCAGAGGGCCGATTTGTTGCATTGGTTAAATATGAGAATCTGCTGATACATAACTGGAAAAGCTCGGGAGCAGCACTCAATTTAGGAGAGAATTAAGAAGGCAGTACACTAGAACCACGATGTGTTATTGTGTTGTACTGTCCCAACTCTCTGAAGTTCCTGTCCTCCTGAAGGTGTATTTAAATTGCTAGAGCCAGGGGTTCTGACAGCTCATGGAGCCAATTAAGGTACTTTAGAACACATAATGTACAATTTGCATCACAAATCATTCTCGGAGCCATAACTCAGTCAAACTAAATTTCAGCCATATATTATATATATTTATCCTGTGCTGTAAACCTATGGACATGCAGGCAAAAAACTCTGGTGGTGGAGGTGGGGTTCAGGGATCAGTTGTCTGATGGTAGGCCCACAGTGTCAGACTTTTAAAACCTCTGCTGTATTCCATCTGATAAACTAGTGTTCTTATACAGCAAAGGAATGTTGTCATACATGTTTGCTTTTCTATACTTTTTCTGTATCCGATGATTTAAAAAGATATACAGCGGCTGCACAGCCCTGCAGTAGTACTACACGTTGCAATGTACTTCTGCAAATGCCCAAGCATGCTTGCACATGTGTGTACACATGCACACACAGGCTTTTGCAAACACCCCCCCGCAGCACGGCACACTCCCTGTCAGACAGACACACCCTTGCTGATGTGAAGTGCCAAATGACCCAGCCTGTAAAACTAGCTGGTTCACCATGTGAAAACAAAAAGAGATGTCTTGTTCTGTAACCTCCCAAAGCAGAGTAGTAGGACTAGTATCACTAGTGTGACCTGTGTTGTGTTTCACCTGACCTGTGACTAGAACTTAACAGATTTGCACACAAAGATTCAGTTAAGTGACAGAAACAAGTGATAGTTGAAGCAAAACATTTACAACATGAGTGTTATCTGAGATAGGGCTGCTCGATTATGGAATAAAAATCATAATCACAATTAGTTAATTTACAGTCAAATCAATAGGGAAAACACCTTGAACTGTGATATTTAATTTAATATTTTTCCTGTTTTAACTTTTTTTCCATTCAGGAGACAAGACAAAATTAAAGTTTACTTACTTATTACAAATTGTAATGTGCAAAATAATTATTTTGATTGAAAATGAATGGAGGAAATGCCAGATGTTGTCATAAACATTTTTGAGAGTGCCAGGCCAAATAAGTACACATATGTAACTGGACTCCGATGCTAAACTGGCTCTCTTCTTTATATTTAGACCCGTGTCGTACTCTATAGTCACCACTATATCCACCACAGAACTTCAGACATCTACAAACTCTGCCCATCGCCAGCTCACACACTAGGTGGGTCACCTACACAGGCCCCTGTTCCCAGCGGGACTGCAGGGCTCGGCACAAACTAGACAGGCAGTGTATGATGCTTAACAACTCTGCAGCCATTTGCAGATACATAATTGTAAACATTTACTAAATTTTAAAAAGATGTAAAATAAAAAAAATACATGTACACTTTTAGTAAAGATAAAAGTACTTCAGGAATTTTTGGGTTTACTGCACCTCTTTAACAAAAGATTGAGCACAAATAGTTTTCTTGGGCGGTAGCTTTACATACAAGCAGGTCTTTTCTTATCAGCCAGCATTTGCAAACTCAGCAGGGGGAGACAAACACAAAGTTTTCTTTACATGCTGTAAACAGTATACAGTATACTGCAATCCAGCATTGGCCTTTCACTTCAGAACTATGTGCACAAATTTACAGTAATGCAAGTAAGTTGCTTACTTTTTCTGACCTGTGGCTCTATTTTAGGTCCTAAAATTCTTATGACCACATACATTATAAAGTTTCTTTTGTAGAAGTTGTTAAATATTTCCAACTTATTTAGTAAGTTAAGTCAAAATGGGAAATATAACACATTTAGGGGAAATTAATGCCTTTTAAAGTTAATCTTGCAAATGTTTATGTGGGTACAGGAGGAGTCAGTATCTATGAGACAGCAGGAGGTAATGTTAGTACTTTGCTATAGTCAGACCCTGCGCTGGGATTGTAGGTTGAAGACCTGATAAGTGGACTTCAAGTACAGAAGCAGCTGCTCCTCGTTGCTACACACACAAACACATACATGCACCAGCTTGCGCTGAATGAGTTTTGAGAGTAAGTACAATGGAAGGTCTGAACAGGATGCTGTTTTTCAACCTATTGTGTTGGGGGTTTATACATTTTTCATATGACGAAATGTTTCAAGTACATGTTTTCATGTACAAGTCTTATCATCTTGTTGCTATTCTTGCTTTATCTAACATTTTTTTGTGAAAGTCTAATGCTACATAACTGTTGGTCAAATAAGCATTTTATTATATTTAGGTATATTTGTAAGTAATATGTATTTTATTCAAATAGTACATTGAGCTAAAACAGTAACATTAAGACACTGCAGTGCATTTTACATCTGATTCCCACTTTGAGGAATAACAGGAACTAATTCATATAGCTGACACAAGTGTGCGTGTTGAAGCCTATTTCAGTTTAAACAGTCACACACCCTCATATCTAAACCCTGTATGTGTGACAAAGGCCCTTACAATAATTTATTTGAATTCAAAGATTATGTTGTGCAGTCCATGCCAAGTTTTAAAGAGCTTTCAGCAGCTCATACACCTTCAGACAAGTTGTTCAGGTTACGACAGTAGGCTAAATAAAAACATGCAGTGTATCTACCAGTGCCAAGCTTTACTTAAGAGGTATAAAAGTGTAATGCCAGAGGGTCAAATAGAAGAGGAGGGTGAAAAGTCGCAGATGTACTCACAAGACTCATCCAGTAGGCTGCATACGCCATGAGGGATCAGCAGGGAAGAACACTCTTCTGAAATAAAGGTTTTACCCTACACTACCACTCTCTCCTGTCTTCCTAAACAGTGAGCCACTCCCCATACACTACGGCAATAACCACAGAAGCAGAGAGAGATAGACCTACAGTGTATTAGTAGTAGTTTTACTGGTATAGCCCATTGAAATGGTTGGTGTCCATACCTAAACAAAGAAGAATCAAGCTAAACCTGCATTTAAATTATGTAAATACAACACACTCACTCCCATCACCTCTCACATATTTTCAAAAAAGGAGCTTGGCAGAGTTGTATTGTGATAGTTCCCAGGAAAACGCATGACTGGGGGAGGGAGGATCAACTTTATCTGGTTGTAGAAGTAGGCCTACAGGACATGGCATTAGTACGGTGGCCAATGGGCAAACACACTGCAATTTAATGAAAGTCACGCAAATAGACAAAACACAAGCAAATTAAGAAAACATCTTCATAAATTTGACAACACATGCGCAGCATTAGCAAATGCGCTGCAAATATACACAACACAACCAAATACACAAACGTGCTGCAAATACAAAAATGATGCAAAAAGAAACGCACACAAACACTGAAACCAGAAACGATGCAAAAGGAAAAGCACATAATCCCCAAAAACAAATACAACAAAAATAAACAGCCGCATCCAGATTAGAGTGGGAGGGAAATGGGAGGCTGTAACCTATCATGTTTCTTTAAACTAAGTATTTGGGAAAATACAGAACTGGTGTATAATTTTGCTTTTGGCAAGAGATCACAGTGAAAACATTTCACATTGATAACATTGTGGTAGAATTTAGGAGGGATAAAGGCATTTTTTACTGTTTGCCAAAAAGTTATGGAGGTTATAAAAGAGCAAATCCGTAAAAAGAACAGTACTTGCCAGAAGGAATACTGTACAATCACTGTTGATTTGTTTCACTGTTTTTTAAGTTCAATAAATGCAACATCGTTCCAAAAGATGAGTATTCATGTTACTAGTTTGACTAAAAACACTGGAAAGTATCCATCTAATCTAACACACACTTTAAGCTTCAGGATATCAGTCAATGATTGCATAAAGTTTCCTTAAAATTAAGTTAAACTATTCTGTTTCATCTTTGAAATGAAAACTGTCTACATCAAACTAAATTTAACATTCTCTCACAAGCCAAATTTACTCAAATATTGATATGTTCCTTTATCCCAATTCCATATTTGGTAAAACATAAACAATGCATTTCATTAAAACATTTGTCCTATCTCAATTAGTTTGGTATTACTTGGTTTAGTCTACCAAAACACAAACCAAACCAGCGCTTTAGCACTCATCAGATATTCTTTGCATCACTGTAGAGGATTGCAGAGCAAACAATAGTGTTATTGTATGATTTGTGTGTTCCCACTGTCTGTCTCAGTGGGGTCGAAAAATCAAGCTGTTCCACTTAGGGCTCCCCCTAGAGGCCTGGAGAATTTCCATTGGGTAATCTGGATGCAGCGGGTTTTTTGTTGCATTTGTTTTCGGGATTGTGTGCTTTATTTTTTGCGTTGTTTCTGTATTTGCATATGTGTTTGGTTATGTTGTGTTTATTTGCAGCGCGTTTGCTAAATTTTGTGCAGGTATTGTCATATTTATGAAGATGTTTTCTTAGTTTACTTGTGTTTTGTCTTTCTGCGAGTTTCATTAGGTTGCAGTGCACTTGCCCATTTAGGCCACCGTACAGGCCTATGCTGGTGGGCCGATGATGCGGACAGACATTAATGTAGTCTGTCTTGCTCAACAGATACATTTCTGGGATAAAGCCTATTCTCTGGCGTCATGTACCTCCCCTCTCGCTGTCTCCAATATCGCCCAGGGCGGTTTTCCCCCCTATCGTAAAATAGATAGGTGGCGTATCAGACCATACCGCGATGCTGACCCAGGGCTGTGGAGATCTAAAATATAATAATATATATATTTATATACGCATAGAGAATGCGGCCTACCTGTGCACGTATCCTACAGACTTTTGGGTGTTCTGGAGATTATTTGCGTCTGTAGCCTAAACACATTTTAAACTTGTAGCAAAGGCCTACCATTTACTCCGTCATACAATGAAAGAAAACAACACTTACTTCTTTTTCATCTTTGGTGGTTTTATTGTGGCTATGTCTTCGCTTTTTGTGTGGCATCTTCAAAACACGAGTGGATAAACTTTTTAGTTTGCTGCTGCGCCCTCAGTGCTCTGTTGGGAATATAGTCTACGGGCTGGTCTGCGACACTTGGAGCAAAAGAACTTGCCCCTCCCGCAGAGAAAATTTACGTCTTTGATGACTGATACTAGTTGGCTCCAAATTTTTTCGCAATGTGTGTGCGTGTGTGTGTGTGTGTATAGCAAGTAAGGTCTTGTACTTCATAAATCTTTCTATGATGTTAAACTACTGGTCCAGACACTGTATGGTAGGTACTGTAATACAAATTTGACACCAATTTGATCTGATGAGAGGATAAAAGGGTCAGTGTGAACTATGTCCGTCCATATAAACTGCATTCACTGCGTAATTCAGTGCATGTGGAGAGATATCCGTGTATTTTTCAGCATGAAATCAACAGGAAGACATAGGGGTGTTTATTGCTTTTTTTGTATGACGGGACACGCCCCACAGACCAGTGAAGAGTTGACTCACCGTTAATGTTATCCTTTTCCTCTGAGAGAGTGCCTTCATTTAGCACACGCTGCCCTCTGGTGGATAAAACACAAAGCCACAATAGGCCCCATGACTGAATGTAAAAAAGCTTCTAATAAAATCCACAGTAGGCTACTACTGAAGGACCTGGTATTTCAATACATGTTTCCTAAAAATCTAAAATGATTAGCCATTTCAGTAGTCGATCAACAGAAAATCTATCTGCAATATTCTCTTACTCGATTAATCGTTTCAGTCGCTTTTCAAGCAAAGCATTCGGTTTCTCAAATACAAACATTGGTGGCTTTTCTCTGTTTATCTTTGCGTTTGTTAACTGTTGATTTGTCAAAAAAAAGACATATGAAGATGTTGCCTTGAGCTTTAGGGAATTGTCATTTTTCACACTTTTCTGACATTTTACAGACCAACTGATTGAAACATCAAATATTCATTTGTAGCCAGATAGCTCTGAGTAGCCCTAAAGATAACATGTTAAAATATAACACAGACATGGTCTTTCAAGGTGCACAGCTGAATGCTGCTCTTGTGTTCTCGACCACTGTAATTGTTTTTTTTCTAGAAGCTAACGACACATTTCTGTCTGTTCTCCAGTATAACAAGTTATAAATAAAGTATTAGCCTCAAACTTAAAGTACCAAAAGTAAAAGGACTTATAGGCAGAGTGGTCATTTTTAGAATGACATATTTTACATTATTTTATTATAATTATTGATGCATTATAATGTTGCAGCAGGTAAGGGGCTAATTTGAATACTGCTTAGACTTAGACTTAGACTTCTCTTTATTAATCCTTTTGGGATGACTCCCGCAAGGAAATTGGAAATTCTAGCAGCAGTGTTAGCCAGAAAAAATAAATAAAAAAAATAGATAAAAAAGACAGTATAAAGACAACAAAATAACAATAATAATAACAACAATAAGTAGCTTGGTAGCTTGTGAATTTTCTAAGTCTGATTTTATATTTATCTATACTCATACATTTAGAAGTAGAAGTATAAAGTAGCAGAAAACTAAAGGACAAGAACCTCAAAACAGTAGTAAAAAGTATCCTTTAGTACCTAGTTGCTTAGTTACTTTTCACCCCTGTTCTACATTCATATACTTCCTCATCTTAGAAATCATGTTTTGAAAAATGCACACACTGTTTTTGTACTTTTATAATGCTGTGTTCATGTCACTGCAATGTCAGTCTAATTAGCATTTCTGCAGATGATTGGAATAGTAAAATATATGTGTTATAAACAATCGTGACCACTCTGTTTCTGGTTTATTTTTTAACATATCTATCCTTAACTGTTGCTTACCATAGCTGTTCTCTTTCTATTAGCAATACCTTTACACATAATTGACATGAGTAGGCCTAAATCTTTGAGATTTTAGATTAATTACATATGTATGATGTCTGTGAAAATATATTGTTGTCATTATTGTTGTTTTCAAGTATACAGTTGTCAGAACAGCATTAATGAATTGATTGACGTGTTAACTGATAATAGCAGGTTGAAAGAAACTAGAGCAGAAGATACAAAAGAAGTCAGGTAAAACTAATTCAGCACTGATCAGCACACTTCCTGTCTGAACGGTGCACATCCTGTGAACACACATACTTGTCCATTGTCATTTATCTGTTTCAGTACAGACAGCCCTGATGTCAGTGATAGCCTACATGGTGGACGAAAGTAATGACTGTTATGTCTGAGCATGGACAGTGTGCATATAGGCACGGGCTGGTATAAGATTCGGACGGTATGATAACCTTCAGTAAAATGTCACAGTTTCATGGCAATTACAGCTTTAAAATGTTGTTTTAGGGCTGTCAGCATTAATCGCAATGAGATTAAAGAAAACGCATAATGCATTATAAATTGTGTTCATCACGTTACTCACGTGCACCAAAGATTCTTTATTTTACACCGTCACTGGTGCTGTTACCGAATAATCACTCCCACGAAGAATTGCTACGCTCTAGAATCTTTGGCTGCAACTATTTTGACCCTTTGAGGCACCTTTACTTGTAAGCTGCCACAGATACTTCCTACCTCCTGCTGCAGCCATGGAGATGAACAGCACAGTTCTAAATGGCGCGTTTTATTATAACCCTCATGTTGTCCTCGGGTCAAATTGACCTATTTTCCTGTATTAATGTTCTTTTTAACTACCCAAAATAACATGATTGATTCCACACAATGCTCTTTGGCCAGTACAAATCTTTACTTTCATTAATTTTGGGGTGTCTTAATGAATTTTACAGCATTTGAATAAAACAAATTGAAGTGGTATTTGAAATAGTATTGAGTAAAAGTTGACATATTCCAGCCTGTGATTATCCATCAACATACATTCCTTCCAACACAAGGGTTAAAAAAAACAAAAAACCTAGTGTTAAATGGAACTAAAACATCGCGAAGCACTTCAAGTTTAAGATACCTTCTACGAGCTAAGCATGCAGCTGCAGCTAATCAGGTTGATGCTAGCGGACTCAAGCAAAGATGTTCAAGATGAACTGCGCTCGCCTGTAAGGTGAACAAGAGCAGGCGGCAGTTTCCAGCCGATTCCAGCCGCCTTCAGACTGAACAGGAAGTGACAAAAACACTGTGGTGCGATTCCGATTTAATAAAATGTTATCACACCCATATATCAGCTTAAATACACAGTCTCCAGTGTTTTAATTATGACAGAGTAGCTTTTAAAATTCTCTACGTGATCAAAATGCTCTATGCGATCTGTTGCTGATGTTAATTAAACACACACTGTTAATGATCCGTAATCTGAACAGTTTTAGTCTCTCTGACTTCTAAATCTATACCAGCCACACAACATGTGTTCTGTACAGAACTTTAAATCATGAAATATAACTTTAAATATGACTTTAAATCAGACAAATAGCAGTTAAATCACTCACGATTCAAAATCAATAAAAAGTTCATACAAGACATCATCATGTTGAGTCGATTGTGACCCAATCAGCTGAGAGGCCGGCGTTTCCCAGCATGCTCTGGGTTTGCCTGGGTCTTGCAGTCGTTCACTCAGATCTTCAACAGATCTCTGGAGCTATCTGATGTTCACTCCTGCTTCAAACGCTCCACAATCATCCCAGTCCCCAAAAAACCCTCCATCTCTGGACTAAATGACTACAGGCCTGTTGCCCTGACATCTGTAGTCATGAAGTCCTTTGAACGACTGGTGTTGGCCCACCTGAAGGACATCACAGTCCCCTTGCTGGAACCCCTGCAGTTTGCCTACAGGGCTAACAGGTCTGTGGATGATTCAGTCAACTTGGGACTGCATTACATCCTGCAACACCTCGACTCTCCAGGGGCTTATGCAAGATCCTGTTCGTGGACTTCAGCTCGGCGTTCAACACCATCATCCCGTACATCCTCAGCACCAAACTCTCCCAGCTCACTGTGCCAGCCTCCACCTGTCAGTGGATCACAAACTTCCTGACTGACAAGAGTCAGCAGGTGAGGCTGGGGAACATCACATCCAGCACACGGACTATCAGCACTGGCGCCCCCCAGGGGTGTGTGCTCTCCCCACTGCTTTTCTCCCTCTACACCAATGACTGCACCTCAGGAGACCCATCTGTTAAACTCCTGAAGTTTGCTGACGACACAACGGTCATTGGCCTCATCTGAGACAGTGATGAGTTGGCCTAAAGACGATTATTGGTGCCAACCTGCCCTTCGTTCATGACCTCCAGAGTCAGGAAACGGGCAGGAACCGACACTGTAGACCCATCTCACCCCAGACACAACCTGTTCCAGCTTCTCCCTTCTGGTAGGCGCTCCAGAGCACTGTACGCCAAAACCAACGGACTCAGGAACAGTTTCTACCCACAAGCCATCTCTCTGATGAAAAGCTGACTACTGACCCACAGTGTCAGGTTCAATTCTGGTCAATAACCCAGTAACACTGTCTCTACAGCTCCTGTTTACTGGTTCCACTATTATGCCACTTATTTAGTATTATTCATCATTCCCATATCTCACTTATTATTTATTATTTACTCATCATTCCCATTCTCATACATCACTTATTATTTGTTATTTATTCATCATTCTCATTTCCTATTTCATAATGTTCATACTGTTCATATTGTAATATAATAACTTAATACTATTTATCCCAGCACCCTTTGCACTATGTTCCACATTTAAATAATTTTTATTGGACTCTTCATTGCACTCGTGCCTCTATATTGTTTCTGTTTAGAGTATGTATATATTAGTGTGTATATATTGTTTGTTTGTTTTGTATGTGTAAGCACATTGTGAGCAACTATGCTCCAAAGAAAAATTCCTCGTATGTGTCTTCATACCTGGCCAATAAAGCTGATTCTGATTCTGATTAGCTGTGCATTAAAAAACAACATTAAAAACAACATTAAAAGCAACTGCGCTGCCTGCGTCTCAGAACTGTGGCCGCCTTGCTCTCGTGAGATTATTGTTGCCTACGTAAGCATGACGTCAGAGAAAGTCGCGATCAAGTCGGACACAAATCTAACTCTTGAACGAATCTTGAACGAGCCTACTATTTTGGAGAGTGCAAGTCGCCAAAGAGCTGTGGACAAAACCAAATTGAAACAATTAACTGAAGCGCTTACGAAATGAGTGCCAATACTGCAGATCATCTTGACATCTTGTGCATGCGCTTTTGCTGTATAATTTTCTCTACATTTTAAAAAACAAGCTATATTTCAAGACGTTGATTGTGTTACCTAAGTCTCGTAGCGCATCTTTTTATTTGAAATAATCAAATAGCCTTAATCTAAAAGTTGAGTTCATAAAGTAACTTTCTTTGCATCCAGATACACTGGTAAGAATTGGTTTACATTGGTTATGAAATGCAAAATAATTGAATATTAATCATGTGATAAAACATGATTAATCACGATAAACCATTGAAATTCAGTAACTGATTGCAGCTAAGAAAAAAATCAATCGTTAGACAGCCCTATTTTGTTTTCCTTTATAAAATGTCTGGTTAAAAAAGAACTTTCTTTATCCATTCAACACAATGTATTTTATTTTTAAACACACCACACTGGAAGGGAGACTAAACTGCACCCTCTGTCCTTGACCACTCATAAAAAACATCTTATACCTTAGGAATGGTATGACACCTGAAACCTTTACTTTTTCAAACCGTGGTATACAGGTACCTTGTAACTGGCCCATGCCTAGTGTGCATCACTCTGATGCCATTCAGAGACAAAGTCCATCTGACATTCACACTTCCTGATAAGAGCATGAACCTCATCACATCCCCACAGGAATAAACAGTCCATCACCTGCAAAGTGATGCCAATCTGGATGACACCAGAACAACATTTTTAAAGCATCTTCTGATAACAGATGACATTTGATTGAGCTTTGTTGACGTAAATGAATGAAGCAGTTATAACCTTTGCTAGTTTTGTTTCAGTATTAGCTGGTACAAAGGTAGTCAAAAAACATTTAAATTTACTGTCAGCTATAACTAGAAGAGCAATACATCTGGATGGATTAGTGGCCTTTATTAAAATTCCAAATTGCATCAAAGTGCATATAACATTTGTTTTATTTTAGAATTGTATTGTTTTTAAGCACACTTTGAAGTAATCTATGATACTGTAGGTATACATTCATATGTGTATTCACTGTATTGGTTAATCTACTGTCATTTCACATTTTTATTTCCTTATTTTATTGTTTTATTATTTCATTACTACATTTCTACAAAGGGCTGCCCTATTTTTATTTTTATTCTTGTTTTAACTGGCATGTGAAGCACATTTATAAATGCCTTTGTGTGAATTGCTAGGCTATATAAAGTTTGTTACTGTTACTATTTATACAGAAATCCTTCTCTTCTCAGGCTAAATGTGTTAAACAATTAGTATGCTATTGTGATCTAGGCATAGTTTACTCCATTTATTTATGTATTTATTTTTATGCTTGAATGGATTTGTTCACCCTCTGGAACATTGATTTTACTCTTAAAATGTCCTTAAAATTGCTTTAAAATCAGCATGCTTTCGTAAAAATGTCACAATCTGAAGGAAATTTTATTCCAGTTCAACACCAATCAGAACATCATGAAATAAATGTATCATACACAATTCAACATCAGTGTTCTACAGATCTTCTAACATAGTAACTCTTGTTTTTGGAATTGTCACACATTTTCCTTCTGATGTCCATCATGATTGATTGTTGAGTGTCACAGGCAGCAGATTTCACAGGGTTAGAGGGTGACATGGGAGTTTTATCAGTCCCATTAACTGTTCACATTTTGTCTCTTTTACTTTTACAGTTATGTGTCATATTAGACTGCAGTATGTTGATGCAAGACTTTGAATTGAATTTACTTTGAAAAGAATTTTATTATCAAACCTTTTTAAAATTATGGCTTTGGAATTTGAAAATGTACTATGCCTTGCAAAAACTGAATATAATATGCATACCAAACCTGACAATAACGTATCAGCTAAAAATTTTAAAAATTGTTAAGAAGCTACAAAATACAGTAATTGTCACTGATCCGTAAATGTACTCTGAGATCAGTGGGAAGTGCAGTTGAAGTCCTCCCATCTACCGTATTTGCCACACATTATTGATTTTGGTTGAGTTACTGTCTGTTGAGGTGGCTGCAGTCACTGCAGCTTCATTTGCGTCATCCTCCAGCTAAAAGCAGGGGCTTTCCTTCACCGCCCATCTCTGGAGCTGGAAAAATAATTAGCTGACAAAACACACTTAGACCTTTGACCTCATTTGAAAAAACTGATGTGTGTATTGCTTTTGTGCATTGGTGTGTGTGTGTGTGTGTGTGTGTGTGTGTGTGTCCTCACAGGGGAATAAGGAAGGCCAAATAAGTATCTCAGACCACTGTGTTATAGACCCCATCACAGCTCAGCAATAAGGACAGAGGTTACTCAGAATCAATGAAAAGAAAACCAAAGATCCACTGCCCGGTAATCAAACCGTGAAGTCCTGCAACAAAGACTGTTCATCTTGCCAGCATTTACGTGGCTCTTTAGCTGTGTGTTTCTGTGTGCCTGAATGAGTTCATTGGTCAAAGCAAACAGTTGTTGCTAGGTAAACATGGATTAAACTCCACATCTGGTGCAGACCTGTTTGCACACGGCCAGGTGACCCAAGGTATCAGTCATTATCAGTTCTGACAAGTTTACCTCACAATAGCTAACAAGCACACTCTATTTTTAGACAAACATTGTACATCTCTATTAAACTGAAGAGTCCCTTTGTATAATCGTGCTGTTATTGTTGTGTTTATTTGTGTTTCGTTTTTAACATTGTGTCCCAGAGGAAAAAATAACATCCATTCTTACAAGTCTGCATCATTGTAGGCCCACACCTGTGATGTCACATCCTTGAAATATATTTATCACTCTCATGTCCCATTATTGTTACAGAGTAGATATATAATGTAGAGGCCATCTTTTTTCTACAAATCCCTGTATTTGTATTTTGTCATATTTTGAATCGCTCAGCATAAAAATAGGCTTAGGCAATTTTTTACTGACCTTTTTTATAAATATTGATTTACAAATACACATGTGTTTCAAGTCAAACTAAATTTAGTCACGCAAAATCAATGCCCAACTGATCATGCATTTTATTATTAACACGTGTGTTTCCTACTCTGATCAGAGTCCAAATGTTTGCTGTGAAAACAGCCTTTTAAGAGTGCACTAAACTTAGCCTCGCTAAGTTTGTCAAAAATATTGTCAGCTTATTATCCCTCCATCCATCTTCGTCCGCTTATCCGGGGTCAGTTCACTTATAATTTATTATTTTACTTTATTTTCTTTAAGGGATTTGTCTTTTACTTATACGTTTTGAATGCATTGTATTGCACAGTTGTGTTACTACATCTATTTCAGTGAAGGATTTGAATACTTCACTGCTTGCCTGTGATTAGAACACGTTTTTATTATGATGTATTGTTGTAATGGACTTCTCAGTTGCTGAAGTGACACATTTCTCTTCACATCCCAGTGTTTGGTTTCAGTTTCATCACATGAGCTGCGGTGTGTGCGAGGAGCTGTCCGCGGTGCTGAATCCCCCCCCCCCCACCTCCTCGCTATCTGGCATCAGGCTCATGTGTCCACGTCACCAGAAGAGAGAGAGAGAGAGAGAGAGAGAGAGAGAGAGAGAGAGAGAGATGTGGTCTATTATTGATTGAGACAGATTTTCCTTATGATAAGCTTTAGCACAACATAGCAAAAGAGCAGTAGGGCTTTGGTCTCGCGCAGGTAACCAGTGAATAAAGGATTCGGTAGGGAGACATCCGCCTCATGATGACAAACGTGTATAAGCACTGCTATAGGATTCATTTTATTGTTGTGTTTCTTCCCGTGTCTTCTCATCCTCCAGGGACAAACAGTGGGATATTTTAGTCGCCCTCCTCCCTTTCACCCGGCAGGTAGGCAACTCGAACTCACATCTTATTAAAGGTAGGTGCCAAACTGACGTCAGAGCAACCGTAATGTGACGTGTGTACACCCCCCATTGCGACCACACACACACACACACACACACACACACACAAACACATACAACGCACAAATCAGCCCTCCCCATGACCAGTATTTCCTCTCCTTGGCAGACGAATAACGCACAGTTTCTCGCTCCCTCCATCTCAGCCAGCTGTTTCTTAAGGGATAGGCTAACCAGAAAACAAGGGAATCTCTTTCTTATCACTACAAAACATTTCGGAGTTTTATCTGATTTCTTCGTAGCATCCAAGCTGTTTGTAGGCTACATACATTTTTTTTTTTTTTCTCATCTGGTCGAATTTTCTCTGAGATGGAAGTGAGATGTCGTCCAGCGGTGATGTGTTGTGTTTTCGCCATCCTCTTCTCCGTGGTTCCCCGGTCGCTGGAGTCCTCTTACGGGGACAGGCAGTACCTGAACGAGTGGGCAGTGGAAATCCCAGGTGGACTGGCCGCTGCAGAGGGGATCGCCAGAGAGCTGGACTACAAACTGGTCCGACAGGTAGGCACCAAATGTCCCGGAGCGGCTACCAAAACCAAAGCACCCGTTTAGACATCAACAAAAAAAAGTTGTGTGCAGGCAGTTGTAATGGATATTCTTTATTTGGCGTAATATCAAAGCAAACTAGGGCCTAAATAATGTCTCATTTTAATATCAAACATCTAACCCAATAGAAACCATAAAAGCAGAATAAATCATGAAATGTGAATGAAGCCTGCAGCCTACAATATTAGCTGTGGAGCCAACCAATAGCTACATCAATTATTAGGATTTGCTCGATAAGAAGACCATTTCACTGGAAACTCATTGCTTTTATTGTGACCCAAAAGCACTTAGTAGCCTACATTTTCAGCACCCTGCTAAATTAAAGAAGGATTTAATCAATCCATGACTCACTGTTGACACATTTCTGATAACTCTGGTTTTCATTTCCCTGTGTGTCCCTGTCTTTCCCATCATTTTACAATGACTGATGCTGTCTTCTCCTATACAACATGGGTCTGAATCATAAGTGCAGCTCATTAATATGAAACCTGTAGTTCAACAGCTCTGAACAGCAGCGGCCAATTATTATCTGAGCTGTCGTGGTTACTGAGGCACACTATGTGCAGTTTTCCTTCACTGTGTCAGAACCATAACCACTTAAGTATAGTTTTTTTTTTATATAATATTATATTAATTTAAAAACACTTCTGTTGAAAGAGCTGCATGTCATCAAAAATGTCAACTGTGGAATGAACACATTGTGACTTTACTTAAAATAGTTTACTGCTTAGCAATCCATGGCATTAATGTGGATATAACATGCTATACGTTCGCCAAAGTACATGTAAAGCAACCATAAAATAAAGCATACATGAATATAGGCCCTGAACACTGTGCTTGGTTTGTATTCAGTTATACTTAATTAAAATAAAATGTGAAAATGCTCTTTGTGTGCTATAATCTGATTTCCAACTAGGAGAGTATGACTGGGGGACTGAGTACCTATGGTCCCTCATGTGAAGAGGGCCCAAAAGATGGTAGAAGGAATAGCTGTGGATGTGGTGAGGGACCCATAGAAAATGCCTTTCTAGAGAGCCCAGAATTTTGTGCTATGTGCTATCTGTGCTTTTTCCAACTATGTAGTTTACAATCCACTTAATAGAAAATACCACACAGTGTATCATTGATAAAATAAAGGTAGCAATTGAGGTGAACACTGTAGTGAAATATTTTACTATCTGAATGTAACTGTTTTCATTGTTGCTCCCCCAAAAAATGGAAATCCTGAAGCTTAAAAATGTTTTAAGACTTGTGTGACAGGTCAGCGACCAGATGGCTGGTATTATGTCATTTCCTATCAAATGTTCAGCTTGTCTCATGATTTCCTCTCTGCAGATCGGGGCCCTGGAAGACCATTTCTTGTTCAAACACCGCAATCATCCTAGCAGAATGAAACGAAGCGCCAGCCACATCACCAGGCGGCTGTCGGAGGATGATCGGGTGAGTGGCCACTTTTAGCTATCAGCTTGTCCTGTTCTGTGCACAATCAATTTGTCTCATTTTAAAACATTAAATGAATGTGTCTTCTGTGTTTAGGTGCTGTGGGCAGAGCAGCAGTATGAGAAACGACGCAGCAAGCGAGCATCCCTCAGGGAGTGCAGGGACTGCCCAGTGGATAAGCTGTTTGACGATCCCATGTGGAACCAACAGTGGTACCTGGTGAGTCTCCAATAAGGCTTGAATCTCACACACAACACTAAGCAGCAGATTGGGCTTGTCTGCCACGGTATTGATTGAGAAAGTAGGCTCAATAAGTGCTCTTGCCGGTTTTAAAGATCTTTCTATTTAGAAAATATTTGAACACTGTACTTTCCAGAGCTCCAAAAACCACAGTTTTAAATTGATGTTCAGGCTGCTGGTCACATGTTATGCACTTCTGTTGTGTCTGGTTGAACCTCTGTTTGCACGTAGCTGGTCTGTCCTCCCTGAGACTCTCTGAAGCCTTTCGTCTGCTGGACAGCTCCACACTTTTCACTGCTCTCTCCTCATAGGGACCTCATGCCTCCTAGTGTGTGTGCAGTTTATGTGTGCGTTAGCAATGTATGTGCATTTGTACGGGCTGTGTCAGTAAGTCTGTATGCATGCATGCATGCATGCATGCTTGCAGAAATGCAAAGACGGAAATAACATGAAAACATGAAACAATAGCATGTTATTATGCAGTTCTAGTCAAAAAGAGCCATTTGCTTAATTGGTAACAGTCTGTGTGGAGATGAGAGGGGTTGAGGGACTATAATCCAGCAGGATGGAGTAGAGTAGAGCGTTGTGCATTTTGACCCTGAATAGGACGATTTAGCCCATCAGAGAACAGTAGATTGTCACAGCTGTGCATCCCCTTCCAGATCCATTATTAACACATTCACTTTATCCTGAATGTAGGCTGACCACACCATTTACCACTTTGAATGACATCTTTACTGCCTTTGATCCATAAACTTGGATTGAACTCAGCAACTGTTTCATTGAGAGTTGATATAACAGTGGATGGATGCATTTTAGGGAAAATGGAGTGAATATGTTGAATACTGCTTGTACATTTTTTTTATCAGACCAGATCAAACAAAATAATTAAGATAGGTTACTCCATTGGGGTTGCAACTAACGGTTAGTTACATTCAATTGTTTAGTCCATAATATGTCAGAAAATAGTGATGATAGTGGACAGTCCAAGTGTATTTAATTTACAATGACATAAAATAAAAAACAGCTAAAAAAAGTTAAACAATGAATCAAAAAGTTACTGATGTCTACTGATTAACTAATTGATTTTTTTAGCTTGGAACTCCATAATAAAGCTTAATTCTGCCAATTTTCATAATATGTTGCTGTAATATAATATAATATTCAACAAAAGTTATAACACGTAATTTGATTTACTAAACTTACTGTAATATTTAGTCTGATTAGTTACCAAATTGATCAAGCTGAGAATTGATTTGACAAAAATCAGGATGAAAATATGTTCCATCAGTGTTTGTGTGTGCATTTGGAAAAGCGAGAGAGATTCTCATCTATGTTCTCTCTGCTTCCACTTCTCCGCACCTGCGCTAACCAAACATGAGTCACACACTTATGGGGAATAAGAAAACAAATTGAGGTGGATCATTTTTTCCGATAAGGGATGATGAGACTAATGGAATTGGCCTTAAAGTGCCGCTTAGTGTGTTTCCACATCAGCCCTTGTCTGTGTCACTGGAAGAGATTTACATCATATTACTGTAAAGTTCATTTAAAGCATCGTGATTTAGTCTCCTTGTCTGTCCAGCAAGGACAAAAGCTATGTAGAAATAGGTAAAACATTGGAAAGAAAAAAAGGTTTCAGGTGTATCCTTCGAACCAACCACCTGCCAACCTCTGGTATTTGCACATAAAGACACACAAATGACAATGAGGAAAGGGGGAGAGGTTAGAAGACAGTGACATTTGCAGTGTGGAGGGGGGATGGAGAGATAGGCCTGAGAAGAGGATGAGTATATCCATCTATCACAAGTGAGTGCCTGATAATTTCATCAAGGAGTGACTCATACTTGAAATTCCTCTTGCCTGCCTGCATGGTGTGTGTGTGTGTGTGTGTGTGTGTGTGTGTGTGTGTGTGTGTGTGTGTGTGTGTGTGTGTGTGTGTGTGTGTGTGTGTGTGTGAGAGAGAGAGAGAAAGTGAGAGAGAGAGAGAGAGAGAGAGAGAGAGCGCATTCATTGCTGTGCAAGTGTCAGTCTGTGTTAATTGTGCATCGAGGGATCTCATTGTGATCTGCCGTGTGTGTCCACTCACTTGTTTTATATGCGAAGCTGCAGAGAGCTGCTGTGTGTGTGTGTTTTCTGTGTACCAATAAAATCTATGCATAGGCCACTGAGAGCCCCTCAGTTGCTGCCAGCGTCAACAACTGAGTCATTTGGTGTTACACCAAAACAGCCAAGCTGTAGATATGAGCTGGTCGGGAATGAAATCCTCTTTAACAAATTGCTATTAAAAGTACAATATCTGCTGTGTATTTACATTGAGATGTTTGTTGTATTCGCTGTCAGCTGGAAGTGATACTGTCAAAGAGAAAGGAAGGTAAAGACGTGAGAAGATGGAGTGAAAACAGGGAGTCAAAGTGAGAGCCTAGGAGAGGGAAAAAAGGGTGATACATCAGAGGGATGAGTCACGTCTTGGGGTGGCATTCCGCAGTGTCTGTGCATAATGTGCAAAGAGCGAAAGAGCAAAGTGAGGTTTTTTTTTTTAGTCCTTGCTGTCTCCATCTCTGAATCATACTCCCCAAGCAAGCAGGCATAGACCCTGTTCACTCTCCCTCACTGCTGATTTTCTATTTAAAACAGGCTCTTTCACTCTACATGTAATATTCTATAGCCTCAGAGATGGATTTCTTAACAATCTGACAGGGTGATTAAATGTGAGTCAAGCCAGGAAAACTGTGGCTTGAAACACAGCACGTATTGAGGCTGTGCTTAGGAATCTTGTAGGTGAAATTAATCGGTAGAGTTGTTGTATTATTAGACAACACAAAATACATGCAATCATTTTGACCCTCTGGCAGCAATCTGCCTACAAATGGGAGGGCCTTAGGAGAGGACTTAAGCCCCAACAAGCCAACAATCAAGTACTGAATTTCTGTAAAGGTCAGTGGAAGAACAGACAGGTTTAGAGAGCTGGAGAACTTTGGCTGACCTTTTTAACATATATGATAATAAAGCTTGTTTGGAGCTTTAGAGATAATCCATGCACAGTTTAGGTTAAATTACAGAAATGTTTTACTTTTGTCCCTATCTTCCAGCAAGACACACGGACTTCTTCTTCACTGCCGAAGCTGGACCTGCATGTGATTCCTGTGTGGCAGAAAGGCATCACAGGAAAAGGAGTGGTCATCACCGTTCTGGATGACGGGCTGGAGTGGAACCACACAGACATCTACTCCAACTACGTAAGATACCGTTTCCATGGAGACAGCCTCCGTCGTCTGGGTCTGCCGTTGCCATAGCAACGCTGCTGGTGACACCTTACAAGGCAATTCATAAAGACAGTAATAGATCTTCTAGATGATAATGCCTGCATCTAAAGAGCTTTTTGGTTTTTGATTCCTGCATGCAAATTGGGCATTTTGCTGTGATGCTAATTTTAATTTCAATGACTAATGCATTAAGGGATGCAGAATATGATAATATTTAGTTTTTTGACGGTCCAAACAGGGATTCAGATAATAACAAGCTGGTGAAAGGGGGTGTGACTGAATGGGAGCTCAACAAGGTTTTATTTTTGCATAGTTTCTCCTGTTGAGAGGAACTGTAAATGCCTTAAAAAGCCATTTATGTGGTTTGGTTTCAAACAGAGCTGATGCTCTTAGAAGCCGCTGCCTTGCCTGTGCAAAAGAACGGAAGAGGAAGAGAGGGATTGAGGGAGAGAAGGAGAGAAGAAAATCATGTATGACAACAGGGCTGTTGGAAACAACTCACACTGTAATTAAGTTAATGCTGATTAATCAAAGAGGCTCAATCATCCAAGACGCTCAACCCTAACAATCAAGGCATATGAGCGGCTCACATTTGCATAACTCAATCGCAGTAATTCTAAAATGTCACCTGATTTAAATCAGATATTAAAGCTGTTAAACCAGAAACTGAAAGGAAGCGTTCATTCTCATTCATATAGTGTGGGAGAATAATGGGAAGACAAAAACCGAGGAAAGACACGACTTGCCGTACTACATACATTGTAGAAGTGTGTCAAACTAGGACACAACTCCTCAGGCAAAACACTTTTTCAAGTAATCAGCATGTTGTGAAAAGATTTTTGTATTATATCCTCATTGTCATTCAATATGTGTTTTTTTCACTATTTAGACAGTCTCTCCTCTTGTGAATTATCATTAGAGTCACTATGACAGCAGATTGGCTCTGACAAATGTGTGTTTAAGGCCTTCGTCCATGATGTACTCTGACGTTAGCCTATTTCTGTCTGTTGTTTCTAAAGGATGCAGCAGCCAGCTACGATTTCAACGACAACGACCGGACCCCTTCCCCAGATACGACTCCACTAATGAAAACAAGTGAGTTAACTGTTGAGATTTGACATTCTCACTTTACCTGGGCTTTTGTGGCTTGGGCTTGATTACTGCTGGGTGTGTCCCCTTATAATAATAAATAAGAATTATGAAGGCACAAAGTAGTTAAACATATTAAGCAGACTCTGCCAAAGGATTGGAAGGCTCAGGATTCAGTTTACTGCATCTTGTGCTTCTCCATTCCAAGTGTTTCTCTATACCTGAAGTTAATGACTCATTTTCTGCAAGCACACACACACACACACACAGACACACACACACACACACACACACACACACACACACACACACACACACACTCTCTGCCAACAGCACTGTGCTCTTTTGTTATCAGTATACTTAACAGTTCAAAGCCTATAATTCCAGATGGATGATTACAGAGCCATACAACCAGAGACCATGATTGATATTATCTGCATTAAGCATGACCTTTTTACTAGAGTAGTTAGGCAATCAAACATTAAAGTGGCCTTTTGTAATGAGTTTTGCATCGTATGAAATAATAAGGGCAGGTAAACAGTTCAAATCAACCATTAGACAAACACAATGCAGTGAGATTCCTGCCAAAAGCAGCACAGCAGAAACTTTCATTTGTATGTAAATGTATGCACGTGTATGTTTGTAGAATATATACAAAATCACGCCTGATTACTGAATTGATGAATGTATGGAACTTATGCGGGATTAGTGAAAAAAACACAATTTCATGTTTCAATTAAGTGTATAATAAAAACATGTAATTCGGTTCATAGACATGGGACTAGGTGTGCTGGGGAGATCGCTATGCAGGCAGACAACAATAAATGTGGTGTTGGGGTGGCATACAACTCCAAGGTTGGAGGTAAGAGCTTTTTTTTCATAAATATCTATTTTTGAGCATGCTACATCACAATAAAACTGTGTCTGTGTGAAATAAGAGACTGGTGACTGAGGGTAAAATTGTTATAGTTCTGGTTGCTGTCACTGCTATGTGGGATTTCATTGATTATTAATTAAATCAGTGTAAAAGATCATGAACTCTGAGAGCCTTTGTTTTCTTACTAATGATAGAATTGATACAGTAAGCAGATAGTGATAGTGACAGAGATGGGGAAATGTGCAACTAGACCACCAAATTGAGGGGTGTGTTTGGTAAATAATACAGAGAGTGAGGCATGTCACGTGTGTGTACAGCGGTGCAGCTCAAGTTGACTGCCTAAACTAGCTTGCAGGCATCCCCCCATAATGGAAGGAAGGTGGAGATCTGATTTTTTCACAAGATAGCTGCATATTGTTACAAAATTACTGAGCTCTAATCCACCCAAACAATAGATTTACAATCTTTGCATCATCTGAAAGGTCAGGGTGTTTTAGTGCCTCTTAAAATATGAATATGCATATCTTGCTGCCCTAAAACAAAGACACTTTAAATGAAGGGCTTTAATGCATTTAATTTCCTGTTTCTGAGTTAGTGGATTACAACATTTGACATCAACTTTACTTCATCCTTACAATGTGGTCAAAAATGTATGATGTTCCTGCATCTCTCTGCTCAGGGATTCGTATGCTGGATGGGATTGTGACTGATGCCATCGAGGCCAGCTCTATTGGGTTCAATCCAAACCATGTGGACATCTACAGTGCCAGCTGGGGACCAAACGATGATGGCAAGACAGTGGAGGGCCCTGGCCGCCTGGCCCAGAAGGCATTTGAATATGGTATCCAGAAGGTAAATGTTTTAGTCTGATGTGATCTTAGACTAAGATTGCTAATGGGAGCTGGTATCTGCAGCATTGATCGGAATTAGTACAGAATCAATAAGCAAAATGTATTCAGCTGCTAGAAATAAAGTCATAGGTCAGTGTACACAAAGATCTACATTAGACAGTGACTATTTTGTGCTTGAGTTCCATAGAAGTATCAGAATCAGACAGTGTCTGAAACATAGCGTTTCTTGTCATCTTCATCTCACTCTCTGTCTTCCGAAGGGTCGTGGTGGAAAAGGCTCTATCTTTGTTTGGGCATCAGGTAATGGTGGGCGCCAGGGCGATAACTGTGACTGTGACGGTTACACAGACAGCATCTACACCATCTCTATCAGCAGTGCCTCCCAGCAGGGCCTGTCCCCTTGGTATGCTGAGAAGTGCTCCTCCACTCTGGCTACAGCATACAGCAGTGGAGACTACACCGACCAGAGGATTGTAAGTAACTACACCTGGTATGATATTTTGTTATATTGTGTTTTTACGTTGTTATATTATGTTACATTATGTCATGTCCAGTAACTTTAGGTAGTCTTGTCATGTTATTGAATGTTATCCTAATACTTAAATTTCTTTTTCATGTTGCACTTTGCCTGCTTGCTTTCAGACGAGTGCTGATCTGCACAATGAGTGCACTCAGACTCACACTGGAACATCGGCCTCTGCCCCCCTGGCTGCTGGTATATTTGCCCTGGCACTGGAACAAAAGTATGCAATACTGCAAATTGAACACCTTTGTCACATGTGATATTCACATTGAAATCTACAAGTGACTGCCTCCTGTCTGTCTTCCCTCCCTCAGCCCAGATCTTACCTGGAGAGACCTGCAGCACATTGTGGTCTGGACCTCAGAGTTCGATCCTTTGGCCAATAACCCAGGCTGGAAGAGGAACGGAGCGGGTCTGATGGTCAACAGCCGCTTCGGCTTTGGCCTTCTTAATGCTAAAGCACTGGTGGACCTCGCTGACCCGGCCTCTTGGAAGCATGTGCCTGAAAAGAAGCAATGCATTGTCAGGGATGATTCTTTCCAGCCCAGGTATGTGAAGGTTTTACACCTGCTTTCTTTTAGCTTTCGATTTTTGTGTGTTGCTTTGCCAATGACCCACGATTTTTGGCCACTGTTTTTTATATGATGCACAATATAGTTTATCTCTCATATATGGGGTTGTAACCAGTATACATAATAATGGTGTGGTATAATGTTTGACCCAAAACTATTCAAATTCAATGTTACAGTCTACACTTACATTTCTAATTTAAGAGCTAGAGACAGAGCTCTGTTTCCTTCTGTCCTGACATTTTAAGTCCTACAAAGCAAACAGATGATCCGTGTTGTTAAAGACGCATCTGTTGCTTTGACTGGACTCATGAGGTTAACAGGTTTTAAGCCTGGGAGATTTTCCTGTGCCATTAAAATTAATAAAAATTATTTTTTTTAAGAATTCATGACTCTCATTCATAATGGCAACTGAGAGCATTTACATTTGAGGTCAATTATCAAGTCTGAACACTTTAATTGTTAACAATGGGATTAAATAACTAAACCCACAAGCTGCAAACAAACTACGGGAAATAATCCCCCCCCCCCTTATGCTGTCTCAAAAGATATTCTGTTAGCATTCCTTAATGGGTTAATGAACCAAGAAGATTGAGGGCTATTGCTCAGCTGCTAAACTTTGTCCTTGAAACAGCGTTGTTACACCAGTAGACCATACAGCCATACAGAGTTCTATGTACCTTTAAGTGTCCATTTTGCAATTTGCTTTGGATTATAAGACTCAATAGCGCCAACACTCAGATTCCCCATTACCTTGCTACATCCCTGTCTAATCCTGAGGATTTGGCTCTACATTTCCGTCAATCCTTAGTGGTCTACAACCCCCTCCAGCTTTATGCCAGCTTGAACACAGAAATCCTTTCATTCATGTCTGGGAGAGATGGGGATTAACTGTTTTTGCAAATGAATGACCAAAGTTGTCTGTGCATCTTGTCTTAGATATGTCTTAGATATTTCCAAAATGTGGGATTGTCATTGAACTATATAATGTGTCTAGTAGTTGTAGCAGTAGTTTTTTTCCACTCTGCTGCGGTTTAGCAGACCTACAAACAGTAATGAGAAAATGCGAGCTGTTTGTGTGTCTCATTCCCTGCTATTTTAATGCATCCCACAGGGATCTGAAAGCAGCAGGGAGATCACTATAGAGATTCCAACCAAAGCCTGTGCAGGGCAGAACAACGCAGTCCGCTCATTGGAGCATGTGCAGGTGGAGGCCAGCATTGAATACACCAGGAGAGGGGACCTACACATAACACTCACCTCCCCAGCCGGTTAGAGACGTGTGCGCACACACACACACACACACACACACACACACACACACACACACACACACATTTGAGTGAATTAACCAAGTTCTCAACTGATCTATCTGTTTGGGGTTTTCATCAGGCACAAGCACAGTGCTGCTGGCTGAGCGGGAGAGGGACACATCCTCTAATGGCTTCAGGAACTGGGACTTCATGTCTGTCCATACATGGGGAGAAGATCCTGCTGGTACATGGACCCTAAAGATCACAGATACTGTGAGTTACACATATATTGGGTGAAAGAAGATATTTGGTTCTTTATTGTTTGTTTGTACAATTGCTGAGCTTCTGCCGTTTGTTCCTGAGATCCAATCAACATTATTTTTGCACACAGTCGGGCCGTATGCAGAACGAAGGTCAGATTTTGGACTGGAAGCTGATTCTTCATGGGACGTCAGAGAAGCCAGAGCACATGAAGAAACCTAGAGTGTACATTCCCTACAATGCTGTGCAGAATGACCGCCGTGGTGTGGAACATATGGATGACATGATGGAGGTGAGTACAAGGGCTTACATTTTATGTATTTATTTATTGACAAAATAAAAGCCTGGTTTAGATGTAGAGGAATGTGTGAGAGTGGGTATATGTTGTGTCACGTTAACATGTCATATCATATTTATTTATTGAATTAGACACTTAATAACAAAAGGAAAAGCTAAGTGATATTATCACATTATCATTCTCCCAGCTCCATGAGGCTGTATTTAGGCAATGCTGTGCTTTGAGCTAGATGTTAAATGTACAGTATGCTAACATGCTCACAGTGGCAATGCTAACATGCTGCTTTCAAGCAGATATAATAATCATGTTACCATCCCAGTATAGCATGTTAGCATGCTAACATTTGCCAATTAGCATGAAACTAAAAGTACATCTGAGGCTGATGCGGATGTCATTAGTTCATTTGAAATTAATTCAAGGACAGAGCAAATGTGATTGTTGGAAATAATAATATTATATACATTGCGGTGTTAGTATAGTAGGCACAGTTTATGACTGTTTTTTCTGTTTGTTTCATTTCAGATTAAACAATAACTATGAGGTTAAAGTGTTGACTTTCAGTTTAAATTTGATTATGTTTTATCCATATTTGGTGAACAATGTAGAAATTGCAGCAAATATAACCGTAACACAATATATTTTTGTGTACACACTGTAAATCAAGTTTATCACACTTCACCCACCAATAACCTGCCTCTTCTATGTCTGTCTGGTGACACAGGAGCCCACTCAGGCCAATCCACCTCCAAAGACTGAGACTGCACAAGAGTCCCTTCCTTCCAACCCAGAGAAGGGCCCCAGAAAGCCTTTAAATCCACCCTACTCCCCCTCCATGGCCCTGCTGCGTCTTCTTCAGACGGCCTTCAACAGGCAGACCCCTGCCCTGCAGCAGCCCCAGTCCGTAGCCAAGACCTCCTCCACCTGGAGGAAGCAGCAGCTGGGCCAGAGCCTCTCTCCTCCTGCAACAAGACTCCCCTCTCAATTATTGTACCAGGCTCTGGACATGATCAACAAGTACCAGGGCCGGGCCCCCGAGGACAGTGTCTACAGTGACTACGCTGATGGCTTCTACAGTACCAAGCCGTACAGGCACAGAGATGACCGACTGCTGCAGGCCCTGTTTCAGATGATAGATGATGACCGCAATTGAAGGCCTTGAGGAAAGGGGAGGAGGAGAAGAGGGAAGAGGAGAAGAAAGATATTAGATTAGGGGATGCATGGTTATGTGTTGGTTGTTGAGCAGAGGAACAAGGCGAAGAGAAGAGAGGAAGCAGAAGGATGGGATCTGGGATTGGATGAGTGGAGGAGAACAGAAAAAATACAGTAAAGAGAACTCTTCCACTTAGTTTTGTAGTTCCCCCCCTCCCCCCTCCCCCACCAAAAAAGAAGTGCTGCATATCTCACCTCTTTACCTTCATTTGTCAATCACCATTAATCTATTAATTCTGTCATTCAGTCATAAAATATTTCCAGTCCACACGTGATTCAAAACTTGTTTAGGGCCTCTCTGCTACAAAATGTATCTCCATGTAGTGCAAGTGAAAGCATTTAAATGATAAGAAAAGAGGAGAAAGCCTTGTCTCTCTTCTCTTCACTGCCTGCTTAAGCATGCCACCTTTAGAATATACGTTTTGTATAAGTATCTCTATATTATCTATATATTATACAAAGACAACGATTGTAATATGGTTTTGAAAACACATCTAAAATCTTTACTTTCCAAAAGATCTTTTCCTTTTCAATTCATATTGCATATGTTTTATTTTCAATGTGTTTCACACTATTATGGAACACCTACTCACTTTAGAGGAAAACAATCATCTTTAAAATACTGACCTAAAGTCATGAAGTTAAAGTCAGCATAGATTCAAAATGAAGCAAATTTCAAAATCAATCCGCAATTTATTATGTTTGACCTGTGTTGACAAAAGATGTATTCTCAGGGTGTCAACAGAGCTCAAGAAAGTAACAAAATCATATTCTGGCCTCTTCTAAGTATTAAGCGAAATATATTGTGTAAAAAGATTATATACTATAAAAGTATGCAGATGAGATACACAGTTGTACCAATACACTATTATAAAAGACAAAACATAAGCAAGCTCTACTCTGGTAATAGTAACAACGGATAGGATTTCTTTCAGTTGGAGAGTAGTGATACATTCAAAGTGGAGGAAAATTACAGATTAATCTTCTTTGTGCTATTTGTTTAATTTTGTATAAGTACAATGCTGCATTAAATGAAATATTTTTCTAAGGATCCTCATAGTTTATGGAAATAATATATACAGTATCAAACCCTTGAACGGTTTATTTTCTTGTGGCATAGTTCACTTAATATCTGAAAAATCAAATGAGCACTGCCAAAATATTTGCTGTCAAAAAGCTTCCGTGTATTTCAGTGAAGGTGCGAGTGGCTAACATGTTGTTTATCATCTGCAATATGCCAACAACAAACAGTTCCTTGAATCCTTGACAGAGTATTGAATTAAAATAAATTCTCTGGCATTACTTATTTAATATTAATGGACCTATCACACTTCAGAAAATGACCAGAAACTCTGCAGAATAGGGGGCTCTGCACCACAACCTTCAAGCACATTCATCTTTAACGCCTTAATATATGCTGTAATAAATGTGCATAATCATTAACACATGGTGTAAAAGTGTTTATGACATGAATAGCTATGAATCCCCTATGCAGAGTCTCCAACCTTCAGCTTGGAACTGCCTGCCCCGCTTCTCTGCCAACAAGGTGTCAGGAAAAATGTTTGGGGCAATGCTTCACATGCACCCTGTAATTTATCCATTCTTTAGTGTAGCCCCTGCTGTTTACTTTATGTTCTGGTTTTTGTCTGACCCTTCAGTGTAAAGTTGTTTACACAAACCAATATCATGTTGGAATTTCTGTATGGATGTACAAAAAATAATGACATTTATCTTAATAAACTGCAAAGTGACCTCGTGAGTGTGTTTGAGCCTCTGGCAGCACTAAAGTAACAAACTATAATGAGAATGTAATGATTGGTGAGAAATTTAAATTAATTTGAATTAAAGTTTTAGTACTTTCATCAGTCTACAGAGCTAACTCAATAAAAAATAAAAAATCACATATGTGTATAACTGAACTGAAAGAATACAAAGGTGATTTTGTCATGAAACAACAACAAGCGTTGGGATGCATTAGTGAGCAGACATTTGGCTAAATGGATGACAGTGTCAGCCTAGAAGGTCCGTCCATTTCCTTGGTCAAACTGAAATATCTCAATAACTAGGCAATGGATTGTCATGACATTTTGGAGACATTTGACATGTATACCAGAGGCGGAATCCTAATGACATTTGTGACTCATTTTATCTATCCCCAATATCAAGTGAACTTCAGCATGCTAGCATTGTTATTGTGAGAATGTTATCATGCTGATGATGTTAGTAAGGCTGCAGACGCATTACAGTCTTCCAAGTTTAAAATTGTGGATCATCCCCAAGCTTGAAAAAAACTGAATTTGAATATTGCTCAGTCCTAAAACACTTTTAGATCTTTTAAATAATGAAACAACGCTCACAATCACTCAAACACATTCATCAAATTTCATCACAAAGAGTTCAACAACTAGATAAGGATCCACTTGAGGGCTTTTTATTGATAAAAACAAATCATTGACACTATTGTACAACTTGTCTCTTAATATCTTTACAGAGCATGATTATATATATTAGAAACTTTAAAAAAAGAATGTTTGTCTCCTGATGTTTTCTACTGACTGGTATATTAAATATTTCCTATTTAGTGCCTCCACCTTGTGGACAGAAAAAATATGACAACACCCTGTTGACAAACTGCAAGCTAGTTTAAAATACAGATGTCTGCCTACTTCCAACTGACTCTCCTCTATACAGGACCGTGAAACACTTAAAATCATGTGTGAAGTAGGACTTTCTGTAAGGAAAATGCATTTGAGGAAAATATGAGCATTTATTGAGGTTGCCCTCGAGTTTTTAATGGTTAACCATTGTCAAGCGTTAATTGTTATTCTTCCAACTTGAGTGGGAAGAAAGTATGTTCAAATGTAATTCCCTCTTTACTGTATATTAAGCTCTATCATGTCTTATTCTCCACTCCTCAGCTCCTCCTATTACCTCAGACTCTACACACATCTGGTTCCTTTGGCTTTTCTCCAAAATTGAATACTGCAAAAGAGTGAGGGGGAAGTAAGAAAGGGAAGGAGGGGAAAGAAGATATGTGAAGAAAGGGGAGTGGAAAAGGACACAAAAGAGAAAAGAGGAAAGTAAAAAAATAATCACTGGCAGAAAACAGTGAGTTAAACGGCCCATTTCCAGGAATTTGAGACAGTTTGAGCAGAAGAGAAGAGAGAGAGAGAGAGAGAGAGAGAGAGAGAGAGAGAAAAGCAGAATTTGTTTATAGTGACCTAAGGCAAAGGTTTGTGTGTTTGTGTTATCCACCAGCAGGTCACAATATGGCACTATTCCCATTCTTCAAGAAGCCTGCAGGTCAGTACAACCTCAGCCACTGCTCCACCTCTTCTGCTTGTGTCATATCAGGTTGTTGTCCCCTCACTTGTCATTGATTTATGACTGCTGTACTTCTACATGCTAAGTTAAAATACTAGAGATTGTATTATAGGTTTTTATGTGTAATGCGATCGTGAAAATATGTCCAGGAAGGCAAAAGTATGTTAATTCAAGAACTTTTGAATTTGTCCCACTTTTGAATTTGTCCCACATTTCTTGACTGGTGTAAAAGCATACACATCAGGGGAATGTAAAGTGGATAAAATGAAGATAAACATCGATCTACAAAGTTCTATCGCATGTAACGTGTAACTTTGGGTTCAGAATCAATCTCTTCTCCTAAGTCTTTGACAGCCCAGTCTGCCTTCTGGTGTATTTCTTTTTCCTTTTTTTATGTTGTACATCCCAGTTGTCACTGCTTGTTCATTTGATACATCTTTTGTTTCTTATCTTGTCTTTTTACTAAACCTCTTCAAAATTGGAACCACATTTTAAGCACTGTGCTTATCTAATTGTAGGTTAATAGTTAACCGGAATCTTTCAAAAAATGTTCTTTAACATCCTTCCACAGACTACTACATCATACATTTAATGCATACACATTATTTGGCCTATTAAGATCAAGTACGTCATATCTAATGTGTATACAGCCTATAGACATCACATGGGCTATAGTAAACAGCATATGAGTATATACTGTACATATTGCATATGCTTTAAAGATTACATTATATGTGCAACCGCAGGTTGCTACACTGCCAAAGGGTGATATTTTTGTATCAGCACATTCTTTTCATTTATGAGCTTGAGTCTTTTTACCAAGGTTTAAAGAACATCTATAAGTGATAAATGCTTACTGGAAGAGCATAACAACATGTACTGGTTTCATATAATTGCATAAACATGTGTGTTTGTCCTTCAAACAGGACCAGTCAGAGTGACCAGAATACAACTGGTTCTGTACTGTTTTCTTCTGTCTCTTTTCATATGTAAGTGTACAGAATTATTTGTTTTACTCTAACACTGTACCATTTTGTCCCAGGACACCAAATGCACATAGAAAAATGTGCTTGTGGTAATGTGAATGTAAACCTTGTCGCATGCTATGAAGATCCTATCCTGTCCTGTTCAGAAAGGTCTATTTTTTTGCATTTTGTCTTGATTGTGATTGATTATTATAAATGTTCCAGACAAACTTAAAGTGAAAGTTAATAAGTAGCTGAAATAAGGCCAGTCTAGTCTGTCTAGTCTCCCATCTCTCACACACAAAACAACTACTACAGTGTTAAAATTAAAATAATAAAAACATGTTTTGCCCCTTCAGATTTCCTCCATGTACGGAAAGCCACTGTCAGTGTGGAATCATCTCATCCTATATTTCATGCCTTGGAAATGGACAGGGGAAGAGTAATGACAGACATGACAGTCATCAAGCCAACAGCACCACAAACTCCTCTGGAAACCTCATGGGGTGCTCCTTTAGTGTGGGGTGACACCCGTAAATCAACTTGCCGCAGGACTGAATTTGCAAAACAGGGAACCCATACAGGTCTGCTGGCTGTCGTGCTGGGAACTTATGCCCAGTTTGTTCAACGGTTCCTCTCAACAGCTGAAACCCACTTTCTCCCTGGTCAGATGGTCACCTACTACATTCTCACAGACAATCCCGCTCTCTGGATCCCCTATCAAGTTGGGGCCAAAACGGCAGCTGAAGGTGGTTCCTGTAGCAGAGTTGCCTGGTTGGGACCGACTGGCCCGTCGCCGGATGGCCCTGCTTGCTGATGCTATCATGAACCCAATCGGCAGCGAGGTTGAATATATCTTCTGTGCTGATATTGATCAGGAGTTCGTGGCCCCTGTGGGAGAGGAAATCCTAGGAGACTTGGTGGCCACATTGCACCCAGAGTTCTATGGGATGCCACGAAATGCATTTCCTTACGAAGTCGAAGAGGTCTCATCAGCTTGCGTGGAGGAGAATGAAGGGGACTACTACTACACCTCTGAGTTGTATGGGGGGTTGGTTTCTGAGATGTACAGACTGGCTCGAGCCTGTTCTTTGCTCATTTTGCAGGACCAGGCTAACGGGGTAATGGCCAGGGGCCTTGAGGAGAGCTACCTGAACCGCTACTTGATTGACTACATGCCAACCTGTGTGCTGTCCCCAGAGTACAGCTGGTGGGACTCGGCCCTGGCTCCTGATAGGCTTGTACAGAGACTTGTCTCTTTGGGAAGGAACAAGAAAAGAAAATCAATGTAAAATGAAGAACAGAAGGGTTCTGCTGACTGAATGCATTGAAGTATGGATGCAGATTTCATTCCCACATGAAGACAACTTTTTTTGGTTTAATAATTTCCTTTTGGAGAAGGTCTCTGCTCAAAAAGCACATATTCCAATAGTCTTCATTCAATTCATAATTTCCATTTCATTTTCTGTTCTATTAGCCAATAAATGTAGCCTGCAATCACAGATGAGCACACTGCCCAATCTGCTCTCAATTAAAGGCCCATTTGTGTGAACAGGATCTCTGCGTGCTATCTCCTCCACAGCAGACAAAAAAGAAATTGACCTGTCTCTTTAAACAAAGCACTGTGCTCTCCATTAATGTCAGCCTCGGAGATACAGCTCTAGTGGCTTTGTGGTCAGCAGCGATAAGAGTCTACAGTGTAAGAGCGCACTTTCTCTGCAGTGACCAATCATTAAGTGTAAGAGCTGCTGTTTCCAGATCTTTAAATACCAGGTGGGGGAGAAATGGATACAACAAGAGGGTGTTTCTCCAGGTTACACGTGTATAGAAACTTCAGCAAAAGCTAAAATAGTTTTTAAATGGGTGAAACTGGTTTAGTTTCATTAAAATTAAAAGCTGTTATTTTCCCACATTATCTTTTGGAGTAAAAGGTAAAGAAAAATGAATTTGAGTCTGCCTATTTCTTTATCACACACACATGCTCCCACATTCACTCTGCTTTTTCTTCCTTGTGCTGTGTTTTAATGGGAGGGTTAAACAGCAGCAGATGGCTTTTTCTCACTGCCAACAGAGTCTGTCCTCAGGTTCAGATTGCCACGTAAACTTCATAGACTGTAAAAATAAGGTAAACTTCAGATAATCCTTTGAAACTAATTTTTTTGTTATTTCTCTGCAAAAATCTAAATTTCCACTGTCACTTGCCAAACAGATGTGTTAATGTGGGCCCATTATCAGTTTTAAGTTGTCATTCAGGTTATACATTTTATTCAAATTTGAACCAAATTTGATATACGATATATATATATATATATATATATATATATATATATATATATATATATATATATATATATATATATATATATATATATATATATAGGAGCATCTGCAGATCATATTGTGCTATTAGGGTATTATGAGACAGAAAGCATATGCTTGTCTCATAACCCCCTAATTCCACATAACAGCAAGCACGTATAGCACAATATGATCTGCAGATGCTCCTAAATATAGATTTGCTTTAGTTTTTTTATGAATGCCTCAGTCATCTATATAAAGACGTTTTACATAGGCTACCTGATCCATGCTGACTACCCCTTTTTTAATGCCATAATGGAAAGCAGTTTCAAGAATAATTGGCTTAATCCCTGTCATGTGGTGTCACTGGTGTTAAAATGAGCCTATTAGCAATATATAAACTAAGGCAGAGGAAGAGGCAGTAATCCTTGACATACACAAAACCTATATGCATGTAATGCATGTAACTCTTAAATCTTAATGTGTGTTGAAAGATATAATGTCCCTTGTGCAGATGTAGAGGCCAAACAGACCTCTATGATACTATACAGAAGGGATGATATTTGAGGACATTTGTCAATGGCATATGTGGGAGCAAAGTAAAGTAAAGTAAAGGAAGTAAAGTTGATGTACCTGGCATTTCGTGATCATTAAGCATGTCTTTTCTAAATACAAAGACAACATATTATTGACAGCCCTTGGCCATTAGCAGAATATAAAAGTAATTTGTGGGTGAGCAAAGACGTTTTATTTGAATAACACAAGTGTAATTTATTAAGTTTGGGTGACGCTAAATGAAACATTTGCCTATGGGCTTCTCTGAATAATACAGCTATATTGTGAGGTGTATTTTCAAAAATACCATGTTGAAGGATGAGTTTATTCTGATTATTCCATGACTGACATACCATAATATATATAAACGTTGATGCTACACCTCAATTTATACAGCAAGAAAGAACATGGTGACTGAACAAGCAAGTTTATTAAGTCAAGGTAAGTCCACTTTTTCTTGAGACTATTTGTGCTGTAAATCTATGAAAAGCTAATGCTATGTTTCAACATTGTAAGGGTTTAACATATTAAGGTGAACTTTAATATTGAACCAATTCTGTTCCCTAGTTGTGCAAATATCCATTTTTTGTTTCTTATCTGCTACATATATCCCACAAACCTAATTCCAAGATACTTTGATTAGTTTAATAAATACCTCAACAGGCCGAGATAAGTTGTGATGTCAGTGTGATGTTCACTGTGTGATGAACTGGCAATGTAGATAGAAAGATAATACAATAATTATCACCAATCATTAGCAGTATCTGCATCAATTATTTCTTAACCCAACAGAAACACCTGAACCTATAACCAGACACAGAGCAGCAAAGTTTAACAAAAACAAAAGACTCAGTTTATCTCTTTAGCAAGAACAGTTCATCCGAGTTGCTTTTCATTCACATAATGCATAAAGAATCTGGGTGTGGGTAGCACTACTTGTTAGAGTTAACTTCATTAGCATAGTATGGAAAGGAGAAATACAATTTTTAAGAAAGAGGGACTTCAAATGTAAACCTTTGGTCTAGCAACAGAAAAAGGGCATCTTTATCACTGTTACTGATTTCAGACTCCAGACTTCAAGACTCTGATAAGCACCAAAATCAGAGCTTGGCGAAATAATCCACCTAACAATGATTAACCTCTGTAGTTATTCAAAATTGCTTGTAAGGTAGACGGATATCCCTGGTATTACATTGTGATGAAAAGTAATTTAGAAAAAAAAGAATCACGGAGTGGCAAAGGAGCATATTACATTTCCTCTGTGTTTTATTTTAAACAATACATATAGCCACATTTGAAAGATAATTGTCAGTAGTCAATCTTCATTGCAAGCAATTAAATAAGAGTTTTGCAGTTAAGTAATCCCTAATCTTCCTGTGTTTAATGTTTGGCCCTACGCAAAGGATGTGTAATTTTAAAGTATTCTTCTCTTGAGCTTTCATCAGGTGACACCTTCAGGGCCTCTGTAAACAAAGCTCTAAAATGAATGAGTCCAATCCACTCAAAGGCTTTATTTAATTGTTTACACAGCAGACAACCTGTCACACAAACCAGAACACCTCTGGAGTTAAACAGACTTAAAATTGGCATGTGTTTAAACCAAGAAAAGGCTCAATACAGAAAAAAAAAGTTGTTTACAGTAACTACTGTAAATGAAGGGTACTTAATGATCACAACATTGAATGTTGTTTTAGATTTTACATCCCACACATGTATTCATCTTTAAATTAACACAGTGTGGGGCAGTTCCTTTTGATAAATATGAAGAAATTATCATTTAATTTAATGGGTTTATTTGCAGGAAGTCTTGTATCTTGTATGTGCGTGAATCAGTGTGTGTGTGTGTGTGTGTGTGTGTGTGTGTGTGTGCGTGCGTGCGTGCGTGTGTGTCTCGTCAGGGGAATGGGTGGAGTGAAAAGCTAATGGTAATCTGCTGGATTCACACAGGCCATTCCCCACCCTGCCCAAGGCTTCTCCACACCAAAACATACTGCCCTAATCACCAGGTCAAGGGGACTGCCACTGAGAGATAGTGGAGGTGCAGCTCACAGGGGACACACTTGTGACCATTGTGCAGATGTCCCATTTTATTAAAGGGAGCCAAATGAACGATAATAGGCCAAAATAGGCAAAGTAGTTAAAAAACAGATCAGAGAATTTAAAGCATAGTGCTTGATTTTACTATTCACCTGACAGTATGCTTGTTGTGGTAGGCATTTCATTTTGAAAAATAGGAAGAATATGTGCAAAAATGTATGCATGTCTATAAGCCAATATAGGCAGTAGTACCAATATACAGTAGGTAGTAAGTAGTTCAAAATCTTATGGTAGGCCTACATACATTTAGATTTTGGGGATATGTATTGTAGTGATACACCGATTTTAAAGGCCGGACAATATATCGGGCCAATATTTGTGTTTTTACACGTATCGGCATTGGCTGATAGGCGGCTGCTGCATTCGCCGATAGTTTTCTCCCGGCATTATTTACAGACGGGCGTCCACATGCAAATGTGTTGCTGGGGACGCTGCAGTTCACGTGCAGACCACGCAATGCCCCTCCGCCACTAGCACCATGGAAGTCTTAAATTACAAATCAAGCACTTTTTTTCAATGGCTACTTTTCAAGTTTATTGTTTTCTTAAATTATTAAGTACATTTTGTGATGACCTGATTATATCTGTCTTATAATGTCAGCAAGCAATGCATCATCGAGGCTGTGTTGTAGATGTTGATGAAAGCTTTTACGATGCACATACACACATAATTTGGGTGATATGAATGTAAGATGATTGCAGAAGTGACACTGATCTGTGTTTTTGTTTATTATTTTTAAAGAAATGGCAGAGCAGATTTCAAAACAAATCCAGTGTGGCAGGGTTTACATTTTTATGATGTAAATTGAGGGAGCAAAAGCAGTCTTTGCTCCATGTATCGGCTCAAGAAAATCGGCAGCCTGTCACAGGCTGAGGCTGATGAAAAGAAAAATTGTTATCGGCATCGGTACTAAAAAAATCCATATCGGGTGATCCCTAATGTATTGCAATGCTTGCTAAACTGCATTTGAACAAAACTGAGTTCACACTGAAGTATAGTCTACACAAGCTACATTTAACAGTTTCAGGAGGCTAGAATTAGTTCTAGCATGTCAGCAAAAACACAGCAAGCAGAGGCAGTATTTCCAAGAGGTAACTACGTGTGTGTGTGTGTGTGTACGCGTGCTCGAGAGAGAGGCTATGGGAAACTAGAAACTATAGTTACCAGAATGTTTCCTCTAATAAGCCTTTAAAAGACCAAATATGACAACATAAACCCAGTTTTATGTAGCCTAAATCACATATTCTAAAGCAAGTGTTGGAATAAGTAGCTAAGATATTTAACTGTATTAAAAAAAGTAAAAGTAGCATTATAACAGTGTACAAATACTCTTTTACATGTAAAAGTTCATACCAGTAGTCTACACTACAAATAGGCCTACTGAAGTAGGTCCTAAAGAAGGCCTACGTCTAAATTCTAACTACTTTTCACCACAGTCTAAAACACAATGCTATAACGTTACTGTAAGTTTACTGTGGTTGAAAAGTGAAAAACTGACAAGGTAGCAAGTCAAGACCAATCCACTACTTTCAGCCCTGTGGGCAGCCGCTGTAGTCCCTCCCCGGGCCATAGTGAGCACAGAGAGCCTGGGCTGCTAAATGCTCCAGCCTCAAAGGGACGATGGTGGAGGGCTGGTAAAGATGGCGGCGCTCTCCGAGGATGGGAGGTACGGATTAAATTGTGGCCAACAGAGCGCAGATAGAGTCACCGTATTACACGTCAAACTGACCGAGACAGCGCTGAGAGCAATAGAGAGCTACCAAAATTGTATGGTGAGTGAAACGGTCGTTTATTTCAGTATAAATGAGCCAGGACTGTCGGGCTGACACAGCTTCTCTCAGCTGGGAAGCCCAGCTGCCACGCACAGCTAAAGCTGCAAAGTTAGCTAAGCTGTTGACAGAGCGACTTTCTGCATGTTTTTGATTGTATTAGTCTTGTGTCATTAAATTAACTAACCGAAGAAGGTTAATGAGGCCTTGGCCTTATGATGTGGTTTGGTTTTAAAAAGTGACAAATGTTATTTAACCTAGATGCTCTGTTGGTAAAGTTAGACACTGATAAGCCAGCGTTAGCTCTTTAGTGCGAGTCCCCTGTACTGGACTATACTGTGCTAGCTAGCCAAGTCCATTTTTGATTTCCAAACTAACGTCACTTTGACCAAATTAGGAAAGATGTAATTTAATATCGACGAATACGTTCGTCACCAGACAAGTTTTAATAAACGGAGAGTTTTAAAGTAAAAGCTTAATTAACTAACATGAACTTTCATTCGACGAGGTTGTTTGCGTCACAGTGGCAGGGATAACATTTGCGGATAAATTAATGTAACTTGATAACAAGTTAATGGCGTTTCAAGCATTTCTGTGACTGGTCAGCTTACCATATGGTTAGAAGTTTTAGCTAGTTGGACGAAGTCGCATCACAACCTGGGAGGGGTATGAAGCTAACAGTCAGGCTTATCCCTTTACAGCCATTTAACTTAATTATAAAATGTTGCAGTCAAACGAGTCACCACACTGTAGATACAGGATGTATACCGCTACTTTATGAGCAAGCGTCTCAAAGGTATACACGGGACAAATATGGGATTTGGGCTTATTTGCCAAATTGTTGAAATGTTTTGCATGCTTCTATTTACTTCAAGTTGCATGGGAGGAGTTGGCCAACAGTTACAATATGGTATCTGATATCAGCAAAACCTAATTTGTTTTTAAAATAATTGTTCTTGCTATCAGCTTCGTTTTGTTCAAAATACAATGTATTCATGTACTTTATAGCTCTGGCCAAACTACATCATCCAATTGTTACTGTATTTCACCCCTGAGCTTGACACCACCATGTCATTTCGAAGCTTTTGAAACTGAGTTTGCTAATACGTTACTGCATACCTGTGCAGATTAAATATAACTTTAATCTTAAACTGTTCAAATGGTATAATCTTGTAGAAGTGCTAGACAGGTGAACTAATCTGGACATCTGCAGACTTGAGTTGCAGAGGCCTGAAGCCAAGTTACCTGACCTTAAGTCTGCCAACAACTGCGCCGTTGCATAACACACTGACTGGGCCTAGGTCTCTGCTTAGAGCTGATGCACCGTAGCTTAGCATGGTGCTGTAGTGTTCATAGGTCTCTGTGACTGCTTTTTATGGCACATGGTCTGTGTCTGTATGCCACACACTACTCACATTCATGTATGTGAAACCTTTGCTCACTGCCAGCACCATATAATTAAATGTAAGGTGGATCTGTAACACAGTTTAAAGTGATTATTTAGTTA
>JABXJD010002554.1:0-49865 GCA_013375575.1 Percina caprodes | reverse complement strand
TCTGAGATCAAAACCTTTGTACAAGTCCCCCACCAGTCCTGCCTTCAGATGCCACTTAAGAAAAGACAGGTTGGGCAGCACATAAAGCATGTCATCCAGATCTACTTTTCCAACAGCCAAACAATTATTTAATTTACTGCCTATTAGGGGAACAATGCACTGTATAACAGACAGGAGGGGCACTACAAAGTGTGTTTACAAGATGACTCTTGCTGTATCAAATTATAAAAATTATCAATAAAACATAAATTTTGAACAAAGTTTTCTGAGAAAAGAAGAAAATGTATATGCCTATACACATTATATGGATAACAGCAAGAAAAGTCATTAAACTGTAAGCAAGTTTAGTTAAGTATTTATTATCTACTCCTTCAGTTTCAGATGTATGTCTAAAGCTAAATCAGTTTTTTTTATGACAACAAATGGAACTCTTTGCTCACCTGAGACCCATCCAAACACTTTGCAAGCTTTCTGTGTGTTGTAACTCCAAACTGCAGCATTCCTACATTCCTCATGCTGGCTGTTCCCTGATAGATAACAGACCAGTCCCTCCACAACAGCACACATACTGTACAGTGCAAGCTAAATGTATTTTGTTATTGTGCTTTCATCACCTCTGGGATAATAAAAAAATGAATCTAAAGGCTGGCCCTGCCACCAGGTTATGCTTCTGCTTTGTAATATTTGTCACAATCCCTGAATTTAGGTACAGATACCAAAACAACTAGTGTTTTTCTACACAAAAACTGTTTTCATTTAACAAAAGAAGCCAAAGTTCTGAACTTATCCAATGTTAAATGATGTAACACAACATACACATACTTAGCCTTAAAATAAGTACAAAAGTAAACAAGGCATTAACTCTTATCATAAAAATTCAATCTCAAGGGTTGGGTAAAAAATATATGCTCAGAGCTCTGTTGTTAGTAGCCCATGATAATTACGAGGAACTGACTTAAACCCCACCCACCCACCCTAGACCAATGGACCCAAAAAGTCAAAGCTGTCAATATTGTATGGAAAATATAACAGCAAAATTACAATTCAGGATGGACATTTATTTAGAGAGGTGGTAGCCTAACATACAGTATACGGCAATTGAACAGTGTTGAATTAGAACTTGACACTTGCATTTAGGAAAGTAATCTCTAACATTTTGTGTGTCCGTAGTGTCAATTTTTGTGTATATAAGTGCATGTCAATACCATACTGTGTGAGATGCTTTGTCAAAGATCATGTTACATTTAAATGTTAAAAAAAAAAGCTTTCGCTACTTCACTATTTTTCCAACACTTGAATCTACGGACACATTTAGGTTTGTAGCAAAAATGTCATGAGGTTTGATAACCAGCCCTACCCATGAGGCTTAGCCATGCAGTAGCTGTGCTATCAAAATGTCATGCTAACTGCAGCGTTAGTTGATGCATTCTAATAGCACTGTGCTGTGGAGCATGGTTCAGTGTTCCTGTTATTCTGTCCAGCTCTGTACACAGACAAAATAAACATGTGCAAATGGTAGACATTTCACACAGCTGTAGGATACCTGGTAGAAATTTTGTTGGGGTAAGGGAAGGGCCGATAGTTGCCGTGTATCTGTTTTTAAAGGACATATAAACAGCTGTTAAACAGAAATCACAGCTGTCAGACACATAGAAAGACTGTGAACTAGAGCAGTTGTAGACTGAAACCTATAAGCACTATGATAAATGTACATACACTTAATGATATGTGCACAGAGAGCCTGTCGTATATTCTCAATCAATGCCATTACAAGTCACCAGGATTTTAAGACACTGTCCAGCTCATACAGATGTACAATGAAGCGGACTGACAGCGAGAGGAAACTCCGTGCATCAAAAGCTGAGAAGCCACACAGGCCAGTTTTAAAGATCTGACAGTGAGACATAAATTCTAAAACCCAAAACCCACTTTATTTGAGCTACTTGACCATATTTCCTATGGTGAGACAACTGGTGACACCAACACTCACACAATCTGCATACACATAGACTAAATTCATAGAGCTTTGGCTTTTGTAGCAGCAACCAGTGAGGACAACACTGACTGACGTAGTTGGGAACAGGACATCATGGTAACATCTTGGTCATTCTGGGAGAGCTCTAGTGCGTGTGATCAAAATAGACAAGATTTGAGAGTGTGGATGATGGCAGCAGAGTGAAATTTGAAACTACTGCTGATTTTAAACTGGCATTCATGCAGGTTGACACATCATCTCAGATGAAAGGTTTTGTCATGCTCCAGGTTTGCCGCTTGAGTCCTTGTCCAGTTTTAGATGGCTACGATGCCTGCACATTCAATAAACCTCAGACCATCCGGGACTTGCTCTCTGCATGATTCATTTAACTCACCAAGTATTTGTTTGGTCAGAACTAAAGAAACAATGCAGTGTATCCAGGCATTACCTAACAACAGTTTTCAAAGCAGTAGCTTGTGCCTGTAATGAAAACTGATGACTAATGCTGGGCCCCACCCAACAAGCCACAGACATGTAGACACGTCATATGGCTGGAAGCAGCTTCTTAGCTTGTGCTATGATTTCATTATAGCACTGTCAACACGACTAAAGGGTCAGTAGTAATAATACGGATAACCTCGGCTCAGTGGGGGAAATGATGAAACCTGCAGTCAGTGTTACAAGGAAAAATGTGGATCACAAGTTTAAAAGTACCAACGAAGCTAACTGCTGTCGTCTGACTTAAGTTCCAGTGCAGAGCTGCATAGAGAATGAATATTATTTCTGTAGGGAAGATGATTATGATGAGCAAACAGACAGTTATGAGTCAAATCTACTGTCATATGCTACTTGTGCAAACATTGTGCTGTGAATACGCTTTACAATCACATGAGAGACAGGAGAAAAACAGCACTGTACTGGTTTCACGTATTAGTTTATCACACTGTACTCTGCTTCATTCCGTGCTGCGTGAATATACTGTATACTGTTACTTCTCTCTGTTTGGTTTTCATTCATCAGCTTTTTAATGCAAACTAACATATTGTTGCAAGTTGCAACTAAGAAACAAGAGGAAAAGCACATACAGTGATCTTCTATTTCACAGCATTTGTTCTATATTTGTCCATCATGTTCACACTGACGCACATACTTAAAAAAAAACAAATCAACAATAACCAGCAAACCCTAGTTTAACAAAGTCTGTATACTGTTAGATCATTTTGTTTAAAGCCCCATTAGGAGTTGATGCCGTATTAACTATTATTAAACATAAGTGCAGTGCACTCACAATATATACAGATGATTATTTACTGTTTAGTTTGTTGTTACCTTGGCGACAACTGCTCTCTGGGTCCATAAAATGATACCACTAGCACAGTAATCTTCGGTCCTCTGCCAACTTTTCTTAACTTGACATGCGAAAGGCAGCAAACCTGATCACCAAAAACTGCTCTCACACAACCACAACATGGCGAACTGCTGTTAGATGCCAACACATGAACGATAAGCCTTCAACCGTCTGATTGTAACCACAGCAGGAGTTTGAAAGGTATCAGTCAGACAGGAAGTCCTTCCACACACAGACATTTACAAAAGGGCGAGCATGAAGGGGAAATGCAGTCCAGATACATACCATAAGTCTGGTTGTGAGTGTGTTTCCTCTATATATGCGGCTGTGTATACTACCAAGATGCTCTCTTGAGGCTGGTTTACCTGAAATACCTGCTGTGGAAACACTTTATGTCAAGCACACACGTAATCATACGCACACATGTAAACACACATAGAAAAACTTGCTGCTCCTTCTTCATGAAAGGGGCACAACAAGCCTGTGCTGCTCTGGCTCCACCTTCTCAGTCACAAGGCAGAAGAGCAGGCTCAGTCAGATTGGACAGTCGGGCAAACAAAGACCAACCCACTGCTCACTGCCTGCCAGGAAAAATTATTAAGTCTGCTTTAGGGAAACTTTGGGCTGGGTCAGGGCGGGCTTTAAGAGGAGGGACGTTGCAGTATGATAACAGACAAGATGGCATTCACCTAGACATTCACAGGAACAGTTACAGGGAAAGTGGATGGGATGAAGCTGTGATGATGAGGCAGAAGTGGATTTATTGCAGCAGTCTTGTTTGGCAGAGTCTGGGTGTGCCTGAGATACTCACTGCTTAGGAATCTAGACTGCAGAGCCAGTGTGTGAAAAAGAAAAACTGTAAATTAAAGAAAGACCCAATTGGGCAGAAAACAATCAGACATGTTTTCTCCAGACTTTCACAAGTAACTCCTGAACAAAGCAACAGACAGGAAACACAGCTTCTGGATGGCAGCCAGAGGTTATGTAAGAATTTTATAAAAACAGCACCGTTACCTTTACCATCTAAATACACACAATTTCAGAAATGATTAGTTGATAGTTTGGCACTTGTGTAACTTAATTATGGGACACTTTAAGTACTTTTCAGATTAAGCATAAACTACAAAACATGTCAAACATGTTAAAGGGTTGAGGACTTTGGAGAACAGCACCGCCCTGTGTCTAAAATGCTCATAGCACTTAGATGAAAATTAATAGAGTTGTACTGTATTTGTGCCACATGCATTTTATCTCTGCATTAGAACACTGCCATAACTAATGCAAAGTAAAGGAACAATTTGAATATTACTAAAACTGTCCCTGGTTATACATTTGTTGTTTTTTAAAGCAAAGAAACAAAGCAAAGAAAGTGCTGTGTTTAGCAAATAATTTGGCATGGGATTCATCATTTACATCACCCCACATTGAACTGTTAAGAACCTATATTTATTTACTTGGAAGCATTTCTGAACATAAATAAAATTGCTTTAAAGGGTAGCTACGATTTTTCAACCTGGACCTTGTTTTCCTGTGTTTTTGGGTCTAAGTGACTGATGGGAACAACAATCTTTGACATTGGTCCAGTATTAAGCAAGACTACTGCAGTCGGCAGCAGCAAAGCTAGAATATAAGTTAATAGGGCAACTGTCCAGATTGTATTTACCAGTTCTACTTATCTTGTGTTCATTTAAATTACAATCAATCAATACTTGTCATTATAGTTATTACTTGAAATTCTTAATTTAGCTGTAGCCTGCTTTTCCCAGTGTTTAGTTTGAGTTAACTTATTATTTTATGTTATTTTAGACAGAATCAAGCTGTCAGCTAGCAGTTAGCCTAATTAGCTGTCACAGTGGAGGCTAACGGTAGACGTGGAACAGATCGTGCAGTGCAATAAAAATCTTGTAAAACGGGATTATCATTTACACATGCATGAATTTATTGCGCATGCGCATGATGGATCGTGCAGGCAGCACAGATCGGGTACCGACAGCCAGACTGACTTGCAGAGCAAATCTCCAATTTTCCAGAAGTTTGGCAGGGTTTTCCCAGGCTACAAATATGCTCAACGTGTTGCACAAACCCCTGCCCTGGCAACTCTGTAGATGAAATGTGTGTCTGTTGTGGGACAATTCAAAATAAACATCTCTAACAGCTTTGCTCTGACTGACTCCACAAACACAACAGAGCCTTCTCCCTTGCCTTTGTGTCTTTGACTCTGTGAGTGTTTATGTGTGTGAGACAGAGTTGGCATGTTTTATGCATGCCTATACTAGATCCAAATGCCTTACTTGGTAACCCCTGTTATCACGTATCTTTGTTGACAACTAATGAGCTAATGCAGACCGTGAACACCCACCCATCCAGGCAAATTGGCCTATCAGAGATGAGAACAGGGGGATTCTACTCTGAATCTCTGATTCTGGTTTAAGAGCTCACAGGAAAAGTGGGAGGCTGTAACCTATCATGTTTCTTTAAACAAAGTCTGTGGGAAAATATAGAACTGGTGATAGATCACAGTGAAAACATTTCACATTGAAAACATACTGGTAGAACTAAGGAGAGACAGAGGCGTTCTTTACTGTTTTGACAAAACGTTATGGAGGTTATAAAAGAGCAAATCCAAAAAGAACAGTACCTGCCAGAAGGAATACTGAACAAGATGTTTTCACTGTCGATTTGTTTAGCGGTTTCACTGTTTTTTAAGTTCAATAAATGCAACATCTTTCCAAAAGATAATGAGTATTCATGTTAGACTTAGACTTCTCTTTATTAATCCTTTTGGGATGACTCCCACAGGAAACAGAAAATTCCAGCAGCAGTTTTAGCCAGAAAAATAAATAAAAATAGATTTAAAAAAGACAGTATAAAGACAACAACAATAATAATAACAACAACAATAAGAACATAAAAAAAACACTAAAAACACTGGCAAGTATCCATCTAATCTAACACACACTTTTAGCTTCAAGATATCAGTCAATAAAGTTACCTTGAAATTAAGTTAAACTATTCTGTTTCATCTATTGAATCTTTGAAATAAAAACTATCTAGATCAAACTAATGGGTTGTTCATATATCCAAATTCCATATTTGGTAAAACATAAATAATGCATTTTATTAAAACATTTGTCCTTTCTCAATTAGTTTGGTATTACTTGGTTTAGTCTACCAAAAACACAAACCAAACCAGCGCTTTAGCACTCATCAGATATTCTTTGCATCACTGTTTGATTGCAGAACAATAGTGTTATTGTCTGATGTGTGTGTTCCCAGTAGAGTAGCCACTTCAGTGCATCAATATCAAAGTGACCCCTGTGAAACTCTATTCTTGAAATGTGTGCATCCATACCACACACACACACACACACACACACACACACACACACACACACACACACACACACACACACACACACACACACACACACACACACACACACACACACACACACACACACACACACACACACACACACACACTTAACAGTAAACTATAGCTGCATGGCATGTCCATGTACCATCTCTAAATTTAGCACAGCACTTTCCTGCTGGTTTGCTGACCCACATTTCCACAAACTAGAAACACACAAAAATAGGCCCTTTCTCTACTAACCTACAGTATTGTTTAGCACCAAACTATTTGCCTAACATTAAAGTATAGAACAAAATATATCTTTAGAGCACAAAAATTAAATATTATCAAGACATAGTTGGGAATAGTTATCAACTTCAGCTTTCCACTGCCAAGTGAGCAATACTAAGAATCTAACTGATTATATCGTATTACAATTTCCAGTTAGCGTCAGACTGCTGGGTCTTCCATGACAGTCTTACTTGTTGGGACAAACATCACTGTATGTAGCTACGAGCCCTAGCTTTTCCTCGAGCATGGTATATGTAAACGGACAGCGGAACAAATGTTCAGAGAGAGTGTGGTGCTGAACAACAACGTCTCGCTAAAGCACATTCTCAGGTTAGCCCAGAGGCCTGGAAACTCTCCCTGAATTGCTTTTATATAACTGGCGTGACAAATGCAGTAAACTCAAGCCAAACTGACAGTGAAGTGAGAAATCTGACGAGTCCTGACGAGTCCTAAGCAATAGTTCACAGGCTTCCAATGGGATAGAAAACAATATTTTAAAAACATATCTAACAGAAAATGGAAGGCTAATATTTAGCCGTGCAGGATATATGTCAACAATTAAATGTCTGTGTATTTATGTCCATGAACACATGTTTTTGTTCACTTTCTTCCACAAACACACACACACATCACACTAACTTAATACAAAATGTAATGAAGCATCTCATCAATACAGCTGATGTCTTCCTGCCTTTAGAAACATTTTATTTTTTAGCTTTGCACGTAAATGGCTCAAAATAGACAGAGAGTTATAGTAAATCGCTGATGATGACATCTGAACTTCAGCACCCAGACACCTTGTGACATAATGCACATCACACAGGCTCCAGGTAGTCTGTGGTAATTTATATTATATATATTATATTTGAGAAACAAATGAAGAAATTCAAGTTTTGGATATGTCGTGTAAAGTAGTTAGAATTAGTTCCAACTGCAACAATAAAATGGTGTTTACACGTACAATTATCATAATACACCTATATAATAATAATAATAATAATAATAATAATAATAATAATAATAATAATAATAAAAATAATAATAATAATATAAACCTGCAGATTCGGTGACACCTGTCACACTGTCATATTGTTATTAGAAAAATATCTATTATAGCTGCTTTAAGTAAGTCATTTTGAATTCTGAATGTGCAATTGTTGCCTGTAATGAGTAATTTACCACTGTGGTTTTTCTAGTTTTACCTAAGTAAAGGACTTTAAAAACTTTAAAAACATTAAAACTCTACCACTGTACTTACAATATTGCTTAGTGTAGAGGTATTAAACATAATGTTCTCAGTAGGCTTTGAAATATGCTGCACATGATATGTATTGGAAATCAATTACAAATCTGCAGTGTTGAAATAGCTGTTGGTAGTATCACAGCATGCAAACACAGGTGTCAAACATCCACTCAGCTTGTCTGTTTGCTATCTCTATTATCTTCACATTTTTAGACTTGCTCTGCATGTCCAGTCAATATATCATTTCTCAGTGGCCATTTCTTGTCAGCCTAAGACGGACGAGTTGTGGAGGAAGCAGACTGCCACAGCAGCTGAGAATGTTTGACCCAAAACACAACAATGAAAACCTTCCAACTAAAAATCTGAAGGCTATCTGTGTGCAGTCCTCCTCCCAGGAAACATATTCACCTTTAACACATAGAGTGACTCAGAGCAAAGTAACAAAGCCCTAATAACTATATAAGTACTGACATCAGTAAAGCCAGTGTAGACCTGACATTTTTCACAGTCACTTTGTCTGCACAACATGTAAAAATTTAACTTGAGATAATGGCACTGAGGGTACAGGATGTGACCTACATTACATTTAAATTCTAAGTTGTGCAAAAGAAAAAAGAACACTAAGCTTATTCCAGCTACATACCATTTAATATTACTTCATCTGCCACTGCAGATTATCACAGGAGAGTGCTATTTGGGCAAGACCTACAATTTTAAAACCCTTGCCATGAAAAATACCAAACTTAATGTTTATTGTCAATAAATCTGGACATATAGCTCTTGTAACAATCATCACTAACAGGGGTCAATCAATTTTCCCTGTTGAGTGTACTTATAGCAATGGATAGCAAACAATGCAGGCCTTGTCCCAGCCTTAGTTTTACAAAACTCACACTGTTGTTCTGAACTTGCACAGGCTGTCCTAGAGCCTCACATTCCAGCAAAGAGAGGAAGAGAGAGAGAGAGAGAGAGAGAGAGAGAGAGAGAGAGAGAGAGAGGGAGAGAGTGTGTGTGTGTAACAGACATACAACACACAAACATACAGGACAACCTGGACTAACTAAACAACAACTGCAAACAGAGCATTTATACATGAAGCTTGATACTTTCAAGCTGACTTTCACTTACAAAACACACGTGGATACTTTTGGATTAGTTGCTCATCAGAAAACCATGGCACAAAGACACACACATAGAAACACACATTTGCACACACCTGCTCCTCCACGGACACATCTTGCAGGGCCTCGCCATCCCGTGGGCCTCGGATCCAGCTCAAAATCTGGCCCATGTTGGCTGAAAGTGCCTATGAGCGTGTGTGATTGTATGTCTGTTAGCCTCTGCCTTGTCTGACGGTTTGCTGCATTTTTCCAACTCACAGGGAGGGAGGGAGGGAAAGAGAGAGAGAGAGAGGGGAGGGTGAAGGGACCGAAGGGGGCGTGTTCCGGGAGCAGAGAGGGCAGTGGAGGAAAGGCTCAGATGTGGAAGTCACAAGAGGCTGGGCCGTAACTTTCTGGGCTATAAAGGGAAGTGACATGACCATGGGCTGACACCCACCTGATAAGGGGCAACATCTGAGCTGTTTTTGACATACACACACGCACACACACACAGGCAGGTGTGTAAAACTATGCAACTTTTCAGAGCCACTTATCAACAAGCACACACCCAGATTTATGATGATATATAGTCATTGAGCACACACAGGCATAGAGGCACATACATGCTTATATACACAAACACAACAATAAAACATTGTTCAACCAGCCTGGCTGCCTAATCGCCTGTGAGAATAAAGGGAATGGCCAGAGTTGTATTACATCAGGGTGAACTATCTGAAACAACTTTCAACTTCATCCTATATTGCAATGACGTCATCACCTCTTGAGGATAACGGCAGAGAATGATAATGATTTAATCCTTGTTATTTCAACATCTGGTCACCAGGTGAGAATTATCAATAACGACACTGGCTGTGACAATGAAAGATTATCCATCTGTGGCAAATTGTATCATGATTCACGTGCATTGGGACGGAATATGTATTTGTGAAACCAGAATGTAGGGAGTGTTTTTAACAGAACACATGACTAATGCATTTACTGAAGCTTAAGACATGGGTGTTGGCTTTCTTAACCTTCACCTTCCATACTTTTTAAGATGTTCAACTTTATTTGAACAATGTACTCAGCAAACTACAGAAGTGGGATGTCAGCATTACATTCTACACTACCAAAAACACAAATGCAGTGTTTATGTGGGAGAAAATTTAGAGGCAATGCATGTGCAAAGTACAATTCCAGTAATTTTATTGAGCCTTTTTCTCCTAGCTATGACTTGGGTGTATTACACATCCCTTTGTGCAGTTCTTGGGTGGGGTGTGCATACAATACAGTTTTTGAGAGAGTCAATGTGATAAAATCAGCCTTTCACTTAAGAATGTTTTAGTAGCACACCTCAGCAAAATATGAAAATAATGTACTGTCCTATTTGAGTTTAAACCAGCCAAGATATGAAACACCCGTTGTGGCAGCACACAGGTTGAATGGTCACTAAAACTACTCTTCCTTGTTGCATGTGACATAAAAGGGTTTAAGGGTGCCACATTTAATTCAACCTGTAATATCACTGTAAGTGCAATACTGAATACACTGAATGGCAAGAAATCCCATCCCTCTTAGATTTCTTCCAGAATTAAGACATATATACATAATTTAATACTAGCAGACATGGATGATTAAAGAAACAAACACCAGAGGGCCGATTTGTTGCATTGGTTAAATATGAGAATCTGCTGATACATAACTGGAAAAGCTCGGAGCAGCACTCAATTTAGGAGAGAATTAAGAAGGCAGTACACTAGAACCACGATGTGTTATTGTGTTGTACTGTCCCAACTCTCTGAAGTTCCTGTCCTCCTGAAGGTGTATTTAAATTGCTAGAGCCAGGGGTTCTGACAGCTCATGGAGCCAATTAAGGTACTTTAGAACACATAATGTACAATTTGCATCACAAATCATTCTCGGAGCCATAACTCAGTCAAACTAAATTTCAGCCATATATTATATATATTTATCCTGTGCTGTAAACCTATGGACATGCAGGCAAAAAACTCTGGTGGTGGAGGTGGGGTTCAGGGATCAGTTGTCTGATGGTAGGCCCACAGTGTCAGACTTTTAAAACCTCTGCTGTATTCCATCTGATAAACTAGTGTTCTTATACAGCAAAGGAATGTTGTCATACATGTTTGCTTTTCTATACTTTTTCTGTATCCGATGATTTAAAAGATATACAGCGGCTGCACAGCCCTGTAGTGTACTACACGTTGCAATGTACTTCTGCAAATGCCCAAGCAGGCTTGCACATGTGTGTACACATGCACACACAGGCTTTTGCAAACACCCGCAGCACGGCACACTCCCTGTCAGACAGACACACCCTTGCTGATGTGAAGTGCCAAATGACCCAGCCTGTAAAACTAGCTGGTTCACCATGTGAAAACAAAAAGAGATGTCTTGTTCTGTAACCTCCCAAAGCAGAGTAGTAGGACTAGTATCACTAGTGTGACCTGTGTTGTGTTTCACCTGACCTGTGACTAGAACTTAACAGATTTGCACACAAAGATTCAGTTAAGTGACAGAAACAAGTGATAGTTGAAGCAAAACATTTACAACATGAGTGTTATCTGAGATAGGGCTGCTCGATTATGGAATAAAAATCATAATCACAATTAGTTAATTTACAGTCAAATCAATAGGGAAAACACCTTGAACTGTGATATTTAATTTAATATTTTTCCTGTTTTAACTTTTTTTCCATTCAGGAGACAAGACAAAATTAAAGTTTACTTACTTATTACAAATTGTAATGTGCAAAATAATTATTTTGATTGAAAATGAATGGAGGAAATGCCAGATGTTGTCATAAACATTTTTGAGAGTGCCAGGCCAAATAAGTACACATATGTAACTGGACTCCGATGCTAAACTGGCTCTCTTCTTTATATTTAGACCCGTGTCGTACTCTATAGTCACCACTATATCCACCACAGAACTTCAGACATCTACAAACTCTGCCCATCGCCAGCTCACACACTAGGTGGGTCACCTACACAGGCCCCTGTTCCCAGCGGGACTGCAGGGCTCGGCACAAACTAGACAGGCAGTGTATGATGCTTAACAACTCTGCAGCCATTTGCAGATACATAATTGTAAACATTTACTAAATTTTAAAAAGATGTAAAATAAAAAAAATACATGTACACTTTTAGTAAAGATAAAAGTACTTCAGGAATTTTGGGTTTACTGCACCTCTTTAACAAAAGATTGAGCACAAATAGTTTTCTTGGGCGGTAGCTTTACATACAAGCAGGTCTTTTCTTATCAGCCAGCATTTGCAAACTCAGCAGGGGGAGACAAACACAAAGTTTTCTTTACATGCTGTAAACCGTATACAGTATACTGCAATCCAGCATTGGCCTTTCACTTCAGAACTATGTGCACAAATTTACAGTAATGCAAGTAAGTTGCTTACTTTTTCTGACCTGTGGCTCTATTTTAGGTCCTAAAATTCTTATGACCACATACATTATAAAGTTTCTTTTGTAGAAGTTGTTAAATATTTCCAACTTATTTAGTAAGTTAAGTCAAAATGGGAAATATAACACATTTAGGGGAAATTAATGCCTTTTAAAGTTAATCTTGCAAATGTTTATGTGGGTACAGGAGGAGTCAGTATCTATGAGACAGCAGGAGGTAATGTTAGTACTTTGCTATAGTCAGACCCTGCGCTGGGATTGTAGGTTGAAGACCTGATAAGTGGACTTCAAGTACAGAAGCAGCTGCTCCTCGTTGCTACACACACAAACACATACATGCACCAGCTTGCGCTGAATGAGTTTTTGAGAGTAAGTACAATGGAAGGTCTGAACAGGATGCTGTTTTTTCAACCTATTGTGTTGGGGGTTTATACATTTTTCATATGACGAAATGTTTCAAGTACATGTTTTCATGTACAAGTCTTATCATCTTGTTGCTATTCTTGCTTTATCTAACATTTTTTTGTGAAAGTCTAATGCTACATAACTGTTGGTCAAATAAGCATTTTATTATATTTAGGTATATTTGTAAGTAATATGTATTTTATTCAAATAGTACATTGAGCTAAAACAGTAACATTAAGACACTGCAGTGCATTTTACATCTGATTCCCACTTTGAGGAATAACAGGAACTAATTCATATAGCTGACACAAGTGTGCGTGTTGAAGCCTATTTCAGTTTAAACAGTCACACACCCTCATATCTAAACCCTGTATGTGTGACAAAGGCCCTTACAATAATTTATTTGAATTCAAAGATTATGTTGTGCAGTCCATGCCAAGTTTTAAAGAGCTTTCAGCAGCTCATACACCTTCAGACAAGTTGTTCAGGTTACGACAGTAGGCTAAATAAAAACATGCAGTGTATCTACCAGTGCCAAGCTTTACTTAAGAGGTATAAAAGTGTAATGCCAGAGGGTCAAATAGAAGAGGAGGGTGAAAAGTCGCAGATGTACTCACAAGACTCATCCAGTAGGCTGCATACGCCATGAGGGATCAGCAGGGAAGAACACTCTTCTGAAATAAAGGTTTTACCCTACACTACCACTCTCTCCTGTCTTCCTAAACAGTGAGCCACTCCCCATACACTACGGCAATAACCTCAGAAGCAGAGAGAGATAGACCTACAGTGTATTAGTAGTAGTTTTACTGGTATAGCCCATTGAAATGGTTGGTGTCCATACCTAAACAAAGAAGAATCAAGCTAAACCTGCATTTAAATTATGTAAATACAACACACTCACTCCCATCACCTCTCACATATTTTCAAAAAAGGAGCTTGGCAGAGTTGTATTGTGATAGTTCCCAGGAAAACGCATGACTGGGGGGGGGAGGATCAACTTTATCTGGTTGTAGAAGTAGGCCTACAGGACATGGCATTAGTACGGTGGCCAATGGGCAAACACACTGCAATTTAATGAAAGTCACGCAAATAGACAAAACACAAGCAAATTAAGAAAACATCTTCATAAATTTGACAACACATGCGCAGCATTAGCAAATGCGCTGCAAATATACACAACACAACCAAATACACAAACGTGCTGCAAATACAAAAATGATGCAAAAAGAAACGCACACAAACACTGAAACCAGAAACGATGCAAAAGGAAAAGCACATAATCCCCAAAAACAAATACAACAAAATAAACAGCCGCATCCAGATTAGGGAGTGGAGGGAAATGGGAGGCTGTAACTATCATGTTTTTAAACTAAGTATTTGGGAAAACAGTGAACTACAACTTCACTACCAAGACTCAAATATTGATATGTTCCTTTATACCAATTCCATATTTGTAAAACATAAACAATGCATTTCATTAAAACATTTGTCCTATCTCAATTAGTTTGGTATTACTTGGTTTAGTCTACCAAAAACACAAACCAAACCAGCGCTTTAGCACTCATCAGATATTCTTTGCATCACTGTAGAGGATTGCAGAGCAAACAATAGTGTTATTGTATGATTTGTGTGTTCCCACTGTCTGTCTCAGTGGGGTCGAAAAATCAAGCTGTTCCACTTAGGCCCCTAGAGGCCTGGAGAATTTCCATTGGGTAATCTGGATGCAGCGGTTTTTTTGTTGCATTTGTTTTGGGGTTGTGTGCTTTATTTTTGCGTTGTTTCTGTATTTGCATATGTGTTTGGTTATGTTGTGTTTATTTGCAGCGTTTGCTAAATGCTGTGCACATATTGTCATATTTATGAAGATGTTTTCTTAGTTTACTTGTGTTTTGTCTTTCTGCGAGTTTCATTAGGTTGCAGTGCACTTGCCCATTTAGGCCACCGTACAGGCCTATGCTGGTGGGCCGATGATGCGGACAGACATTAATGTAGTCTGTCTTGCTCAACAGATACATTTCTGGGATAAAGCCTATTCTCTGGCGTCATGTACCTCCTCTCGCTGTCTCCGATATCGCCCAGGGCGGTTTTCCCCTATCGTAAAATAGATAGGTGGCGTACCAGACCATACGGCGATGCTGACCCAGGGCTGTGGAGATCTAAAATATAATAATATATATATTTATATACGCATAGAGAATGCGGCCTACCTGTGCACGTATCCTACAGACTTTTGGGTGTTCTGGAGATTATTTGCGTCTGTAGCCTAAACACATTTTAAACTTGTAGCAAAGGCCTACCATTTACTCCGTCATACAATGAAAGAAAACAACACTTACTTCTTTTTCATCTTTGGTGGTTTTATTGTGGCTATGTCTTCTCTTTTGTGTGGCATCTTCAAAACACGAGTGGATAAACTTTTTAGTTTCCTGCTGCGCCCTCAGTGCTCTGTTGGGAATATAGTCTACGGGCTGGTCTGCGACACTTGAGCAAAAGAACTTGCCCCTCCCGCAGAGAAAATGTACGTCTTTGATGACTGATACTAGTTGGCTCCAAAAATTTTTCGCAATGTGTGTGTGTGTGTGTGTGTGTATAGCAAGTAAGGTCTTGTACTTCATACATCTTTCTATGATGTTAAACTACTGGTCCAGACACTGTATGGTAGGTACTGTAATACAAATTTGACACCAATTTGATCTGATGAGAGGATAAAAGGGTCAGTGTGAACTATGTCCGTCCATATAAACTGCATTCACTGCGTAATTCAGTGCATGTGGAGAGATATCCGTGTATTTTTCAGCATGAAATCAACAGGAAGACATAGGGGTGTTTATTGCTTTTTTTGTATGACGGGACACGCCCCACAGACCAGTGAAGAGTTGACTCACCGTTAATGTTATCCTTTTCCTCTGAGAGAGTGCCTTCATTTAGCACACGCTGCCCTCTGGTGGATAAAACACAAAGCCACAATAGGCCCCATGACTGAATGTAAAAAGCTTCTAATAAAATCCACAGTAGGCTACTACTGAAGGACCTGGTATTTCAATACATGTTTCCTAAAAATCTAAAATGATTAGCCATTTCAGTAGTCGATCAACAGAAAATCTATCTGCAATATTCTCTTACTCGATTAATCGTTTCAGTCGCTTTTCAAGCAAAGCATTCGGTTTCTCAAATACAAACATTGGTGGCTTTTCTCTGTTTATCTTTGCGTTTGTTAACTGTTGATTTGTCAAAAAAAAGACATATGAAGATGTTGCCTTGAGCTTTAGGGAATTGTCATTTTCACACTTTTCTGACATTTTACAGACCAACTGATTGAAACATCAAATATTCATTTGTAGCCAGATAGCTCTGAGTAGCCCTAAAGATAACATGTTAAAATATAACACAGACATGGTCTTTCAAGGTGCACAGCTGAATGCTGCTCTTGTGTTCTCGACCACTGTAATTGTTTTTTTTCTAGAAGCTAACGACACATTTCTGTCTGTTCTCCAGTATAACAAGTTATAAATAAAGTATTAGCCTCAAACTTAAAGTACCAAAAGTAAAAGGACTTATAGGCAGAGTGGTCATTTTTAGAATGACATATTTTACATTATTTTATTATAATTATTGATGCATTATAATGTTGCAGCAGGTAAGGGGCTAATTTGAATACTGCTTAGACTTAGACTTAGACTTCTCTTTATTAATCCTTTTGGGATGACTCCCAAGGAAATTGGAAATTCTAGCAGCAGTGTTAGCCAGAAAAAATAAATAAAAAAAATAGATAAAAAAGACAGTATAAAGACAACAAAATAACAATAATAATAACAACAATAAGTAGCTTGGTAGCTTGTGAATTTTCTAAGTCTGATTTTATATTTATCTATACTCATACATTTAGAAGTAGAAGTATAAAGTAGCAGAAAACTAAAGGACAAGAACCTCAAAACAGTAGTAAAAAGTATCCTTTAGTACCTAGTTGCTTAGTTACTTTTCACCCCTGTTCTACATTCATATACTTCCTCATCTTAGAAATCATGTTTTGAAAAATGCACACACTGTTTTTGTACTTTTATAATGCTGTGTTCATGTCACTGCAATGTCAGTCTAATTAGCATTTCTGCAGATGATTGGAATAGTAAAATATATGTGTTATAAACAATCGTGACCACTCTGTTTCTGGTTTATTTTTTAACATATCTATCCTTAACTGTTGCTTACCATAGCTGTTCTCTTTCTATTAGCAATACCTTTACACATAATTGACATGAGTAGGCCTAAATCTTGAGATTTTAGATTAATTACATATGTATGATGTCTGTGAAAATATATTGTTGTCATTATTGTTGTTTTCAAGTATACAGTTGTCAGAACAGCATTAATGAATTGATTGACGTGTTAACTGATAATTGCAGGTTGAAAGAAACTAGAGCAGAAGATACAAAAGAAGTCAGGTAAAACTAATTCAGCACTGATCAGCACACTTCCTGTCTGAACGGTGCACATCCTGTGAACACACATACATGTCCATTGTCATTTATCTGTTTCAGTACAGACAGCCCTGATGTCAGTGATAGCCTACATGGTGGACGAAAGTAATGACTTTTATGTCTGAGCATGGACAGTGTGCATATAGGCACGGGCTGGTATAAGATTCGGACGGTATGATAACCTTCAGTAAAATGTCACAGTTTCATGGCAATTACAGCTTTAAAATGTTGTTTTAGGGCTGTCAGCATTAATCGCAATGAGATTAAAGAAAACGCATAATGCATTATAAATTGTGTTCATCACGTTACTCACGTGCACCAAAGATTCTTTATTTTACACCGTCACTGGTGCTGTTACCGAATAATCACTCCCACGAAGAATTGCTACGCTCTAGAATCTTTGGCTGCAACTATTTTGACCCTTTGAGGCACCTTTACTTGGTAAGCTGCCACAGATACTTCCTACCTCCTGCTGCAGCCATGGAGATGAACAGCACAGTTCTAAATGGCGCGTTTTATTATAACCCTCATGTTGTCCTCGGGTCAAATTGACCTATTTTCCTGTATTAATGTTCTTTTTAACTACCCAAAATAACATGATTGATTCCACACAATGCTCTTTGGCCAGTACAAATCTTTACTTTCATTAATTTTGGGGTGTCTTAATGAATTTTACAGCATTTGAATAAAACAAATTGAAGTGGTATTTGAAATAGTATTGAGTAAAAGTTGACATATTCCAGCCTGTGATTATCCATCAACATACATTCCTTCCAACACAAGGGTTAAAAAAAACAAAAAACCTAGTGTTAAATGGAACTAAAACATCGCCGAAGCACTTCAAGTTTAAGATACCTTCTACGAGCTAAGCATGCAGCTGCAGCTAATCAGGTTGATGCTAGCGGACTCAAGCAAAGATGTTCAAGATGAACTGCGCCGCCTGTAAGGTGAACAAGAGCAGGCGGCAGTTTCCAGCCGATTCCAGCCGCCTTCAGACTGAACAGGAAGTGACAAAAACACTGTGGTGCGATTCCGATTTAATAAAATGTTATCACACCCATATATCAGCTTAAATACACAGTCTCCAGTGTTTTAATTATGACAGAGTAGCTTTTAAAATTCTCTACGTGATCAAAATGCTCTATGCGATCTGTTGCTGATGTTAATTAAACACACACTGTTAATGATCCGTAATCTGAACAGTTTTAGTCTCTCTGACTTCTAAATCTATACCAGCCACACAACATGTGTTCTGTACAGAACTTTAAATCATGAAATATAACTTTAAATATGACTTTAAATCAGACAAATAGCAGTTAAATCACTCACGATTCAAAATCAATAAAAGTTCATACAAGACATCATCATGTTGAGTCGATTGTGACCCAATCAGCTGAGAGGCCGGCGTTTCCCAGCATGCTCTGGGTTTGCCTGGGTCTTGCAGTCGTTCACTCAGATCTTCAACAGATCTCTGGAGCTATCTGATGTTCACTCCTGCTTCAAACGCTCCACAATCATCCCAGTCCCCAAAAACCCTCCATCTCTGGACTAAATGACTACAGGCCTGTTGCCCTGACATCTGTAGTCATGAAGTCCTTTGAACGACTGGTGTTGGCCCACCTGAAGGACATCACAGTCCCCTTGCTGGAACCCCTGCAGTTTGCCTACAGGGCTAACAGGTCTGTGGATGATTCAGTCAACTTGGGACTGCATTACATCCTGCAACACCTCGACTCTCCAGGGGCTTATGCAAGATCCTGTTCGTGGACTTCAGCTCGGCGTTCAACACCATCATCCCGTACATCCTCAGCACCAAACTCTCCCAGCTCACTGTGCCAGCCTCCACCTGTCAGTGGATCACAAACTTCCTGACTGACAAGAGTCAGCAGGTGAGGCTGGGGAACATCACATCCAGCACACGGACTATCAGCACTGGCGCCCCCCAGGGGTGTGTGCTCTCCCCACTGCTTTTCTCCCTCTACACCAATGACTGCACCTCAGGAGACCCATCTGTTAAACTCATGAAGTTTGCTGACGACACAACGGTCATTGGCCTCATCTGAGACAGTGATGAGTTGGCCTAAAGACGATTATTGGTGCCAACCTGCCCTTCGTTCATGACCTCCAGAGTCAGGAAACGGGCAGGAACCGACACTGCAGACCCATCTCACCCCAGACACAACCTGTTCCAGCTTCTCCCTTCTGGTAGGCGCTCCAGAGCACTGTACGCCAAAACCAACGGACTCAGGAACAGTTTCTACCCACAAGCCATCTCTCTGATGAACAGCTGACTACTGACCCACAGTGTCAGGTTCAATTCTGGTCAATAACCCAGTAACACTGTCTCTACAGCTCCTGTTTACTGGTTCCACTATTATGCCACTTATTTAGTATTATTCATCATTCCCATATCTCACTTATTATTTATTATTTACTCATCATTCCCATTCTCATACATCACTTATTATTTGTTATTTATTCATCATTCTCATTTCCTATTTCATAATGTTCATACTGTTCATATTGTAATATAATAACTTAATACTATTTATCCCAGCACCCTTTGCACTATGTTCCACATTTAAATAATTTTTATTGGACTCTTCATTGCACTCGTGCCTCTATATTGTTTCTGTTTAGAGTATGTATATATTAGTGTGTATATATTGTTTGTTTGTTTTGTATGTGTAAGCACATTGTGAGCAACTATGCTCCAAAGAAAAATTCCTCGTATGTGTCTTCATACCTGGCCAATAAAGCTGATTCTGATTCTGATTAGCTGTGCATTAAAAAACAACATTAAAAAACAACATTAAAAGCAACTGCGCTGCCTGCGTCTCAGAACTGTGGCCGCCTTGCTCTCGTGAGATTATTGTTGCCTACGTAAGCATGACGTCAGAGAAAGTCGCGATCAAGTCGGACACAAATCTAACTCTTGAACGAATCTTGAACGAGCCTACTATTTTGGAGAGTGCAAGTCGCCAAAGAGCTGTGGACAAAACCAAATTGGAACAATTAACTGAAGCGCTTACGAAATGAGTGCCAATACTGCAGATCATCTTGACATCTTGTGCATGCGCTTTTGCTGTATAATTTTCTCTACATTTTAAAAAAACAAGCTATATTTCAAGACGTTGATTGTGTTACCTAAGTCTCGTAGCGCATCTTTTTATTTGAAATAATCAAATAGCCTTAATCTAAAAGTTGAGTTCATAAAGTAACTTTCTTTGCATCCAGATACACTGGTAAGAATTGGTTTACATTGGTTATGAAATGCAAAATAATTGAATATTAATCATGTGATAAAACATGATTAATCACGATAAACCATTGAAATTCAGTAACTGATTGCAGCTAAGAAAAAAATCAATCGTTAGACAGCCCTATTTTGTTTTCCTTTATAAAATGTCTGGTTAAAAAAGAACTTTCTTTATCCATTCAACACAATGTATTTTATTTTTAAACACACCACACTGGAGGGAGACTAAACTGCACCCTCTGTCCTTGACCACTCATAAACAACATCTTATACCTTAGGAATGGTATGACACCTGAAACCTTTACTTTTTCAAACCGTGGTATACAGGTACCTTGTAACTGGCCCATGCCTAGTGTGCATCACTCTGATGCCATTCAGAGACAAAGTCCATCTGACATTCACACTTCCTGATAAGAGCATGAACCTCATCACATCCCCACAGGAATAAACAGTCCATCACCTGCAAAGTGATGCCAATCTGGATGACACCAGAACAACATTTTTAAAGCATCTTCTGATAACAGATGACATTTGATTGAGCTTTGTTGACGTAAATGAATGAAGCAGTTATAACCTTTGCTAGTTTTGTTTCAGTATTAGCTGGTACAAAGGTAGTCAAAAAACATTTAAATTTACTGTCAGCTATAACTAGAAGAGCAATACATCTGGATGGATTAGTGGCCTTTATTAAAATTCCAAATTGCATCAAAGTGCATATAACATTTGTTTTATTTTAGAATTGTATTGTTTTTAAGCACACTTTGAAGTAATCTATGATACTGTAGGTATACATTCATATGTGTATTCACTGTATTGGTTAATCTACTGTCATTTCACATTTTTATTTCCTTATTTTATTGTTTTATTATTTCATTACTACATTTCTACAAAGGGCTGCCCTATTTTTATTTTTATTCTTGTTTTAACTGGCATGTGAAGCACATTTATAAATGCCTTTGTGTGAATTGCTAGGCTATATAAAGTTTGTTACTGTTACTATTTATACAGAAATCCTTCTCTTCTCAGGCTAAATGTGTTAAACAATTAGTATGCTATTGTGATCTAGGCATAGTTTACTCCATTTATTTATGTATTTATTTTTATGCTTGAATGGATTTGTTCACCCTCTGGAACATTGATTTTACTCTTAAAATGTCCTTAAAATTGCTTTAAAATCAGCATGCTTTCGTAAAAATGTCACAATCTGAAGGAAATTTTATTCCAGTTCAACACCAATCAGAACATCATGAAATAAATGTATCATACACAATTCAACATCAGTGTTCTACAGATCTTCTAACATAGTAACTCTTGTTTTTGGAATTGTCACACATTTTCCTTCTGATGTCCATCATGATTGATTGTTGAGTGTCACAGGCAGCAGATTTCACAGGGTTAGAGGGTGACATGGGAGTTTTATCAGTCCCATTAACTGTTCACATTTTGTCTCTTTTACTTTTACAGTTATGTGTCATATTAGACTGCAGTATGTTGATGCAAGACTTTGAATTGAATTTACTTTGAAAAGAATTTTATTATCAAACCTTTTTAATATTATGGCTTTGGAATTTGAAAATGTACTATGCCTTGCAAAAACTGAATATAATATGCATACCAAACCTGACAATAACGTATCAGCTAAAAATTGTTAAGAAGCTACAAAATACAGTAATTGTCACTGATCCGTAAATGTACTCTGAGATCAGTGGGAAGTGCAGTTGAAGTCCTCCCATCTACCGTATTTGCCACACATTATTGATTTTGGTTGAGTTACTGTCTGTTGAGGTGGCTGCAGTCACTGCAGCTTCATTTGCGTCATCCTCCAGCTAAAAGCAGGGGCTTTCCTTCACCGCCCATCTCTGGAGCTGGAAAAATAATTAGCTGACAAAACACACTTAGACCTTTGACCTCATTTGAAAAAACTGATGTGTGTATTGCTTTTGTGCATGTGTGTGTGTGTGTGTGTGTGTGTGTGTGTGTGTGTGTCCTCACAGGGGAATAAGGAAGGCCAAATAAGTATCTCAGACCACTGTGTTATAGACCCCATCACAGCTCAGCAATAAGGACAGAGGTTACTCAGAATCAATGAAAAGAAAACCAAAGATCCACTGCCCGGTAATCAAACCGTGAAGTCCTGCAACAAAGACTGTTCATCTTGCCAGCATTTACGTGGCTCTTTAGCTGTGTGTTTCTGTGTGCCTGAATGAATTCATTGGTCAAAGCAAACAGTTGTTGCTAGGTAAACATGGATTAAACTCCACATCTGGTGCAGACCTGTTTGCACACGGCCAGGTGACCCAAGGTATCAGTCATTATCAGTTCTGACAAGTTTACCTCACAATAGCTAACAAGCACACTCTATTTTTAGACAAACATTGTACATCTCTATTAAACTGAAGAGTCCCTTTGTATAATCGTGCTGTTATTGTTGTGTTTATTTGTGTTTCGTTTTTAACATTGTGTCCCAGAGGAAAAAATAACATCCATTCTTACAAGTCTGCATCATTGTAGGCCCACACCTGTGATGTCACATCCTTGAAATATATTTATCACTCTCATGTCCCATTATTGTTACAGAGTAGATATATAATGTAGAGGCCATCTTTTTTCTACAAATCCCTGTATTTGTATTTTGTCATATTTTGAATCGCTCAGCATAAAAATAGGCTTAGGCAATTTTTTACTGACCTTTTTTATAAATATTGATTTACAAATACACATGTGTTTCAAGTCAAACTAAATTTAGTCACGCAAAATCAATGCCCAACTGATCATGCATTTTATTATTAACACGTGTGTTTCCTACTCTGATCAGAGTCCAAATGTTTGCTGTGAAAACAGCCTTTTAAGAGTGCACTAAACTTAGCCTCGCTAAGTTTGTCAAAAATATTGTCAGCTTATTATCCATCCATCCATCGGGGTCAGTTCACTTATAATTTATTATTTTACTTTATTTTCTTAGACTATATTTAAGGGATTTGTCTTTTACTTATACGTTTTGAATGCATTGTATTGCACAGTTGTATTACTACATCTATTTCAGTGAAGGATTTGAATACTTCACTGCTTGCCTGTGATTAGAACACGTTTTTATTATGATGTATTGTTGTAATGGACTTCTCAGCTGCTGAAGTGACACATTTCTCTTCACATCCCAGTGTTTGGTTTCAGTTTCATCACATGAGCTGCGGTGTGTGCAAGGAGCTGTCCGCGGTGCTGAATCCCCCCACCTCCTCGCTATCTGGCATCAGGCTCATGTGTCCACGTCACCAGAAAAGAGAGAGAGAGAGAGAGAGAGAGAGAGAGAGAGAGTGAGAGAGAGAGAGAAATGTGGTCTATTATTGATTGAGACAGATTTTCCTTATGATAAGCTTTAGCACAACATAGCAAAAGAGCAGTAGGGCTTTGGTCTCGCGCAGGTAACCAGTGAATAAAGGATTCGGTAGGGAGACATCCGCCTCATGATGACAAACGTGTATAAGCACTGCTATAGGATTCATTTTATTGTTGTGTTTCTTCCCGTGTCTTCTCATCCTCCAGGGACAAACAGTGGGATATTTTAGTCGCCCTCCTCCCTTTCACCCGGCAGGTAGGCAACTCGAACTCACATCTTATTAAAGGTAGGTGCCAAACTGACGTCAGAGCAACCGTAATGTGACGTGTACACCCCCATTGCGACACACACACACACACACACACACACACACAAACACATACAACGCACAAATCAGCCCTCCCCATGACCAGTATTTCCTCTCCTTGGCAGACGAATAACGCACAGTTTCTCGCTCCCTCCATCTCAGCCAGCTGTTTCTTAAGGGATAGGCTAACCAGAAAACAAGGGAATCTCTTTCTTATCACTACAAAACATTTCGGAGTTTTATCTGATTTCTTCGGAGCATCTAAGCTGTTTGTAGGCTACATACATTTTTTTTTTTTCTCATCTGGTCGAATTTTCTCTGAGATGGAAGTGAGATGTCGTCCAGCGGTGATGTGTTGTGTTTTCGCCATCCTCTTCTCCGTGGTTCCCCGGTCGCTGGAGTCCTCTTACGGGGACAGGCAGTACCTGAACGAGTGGGCAGTGGAAATCCCAGGTGGACTGGCCGCTGCAGAGGGGATCGCCAGAGAGCTGGACTACAAACTGGTCCGACAGGTAGGCACCAAATGTCCCGGAGCGGCTACCAAAACCAAAGCACCCGTTTAGACATCAACAAAAAAAAAAAGTTGTGTGCAGGCAGTTGTAATGGATATTCTTTATTTGGCGTAATATCAAAGCAAACTAGGGCCTAAATAATGTCTCATTTTAATATCAAACATCTAACCCAATAGAAACCATAAAAGCAGAATAAATCATGAAATGTGAATGAAGCCTGCAGCCTACAATATTAGCTGTGGAGCCAACCAATAGCTACATCAATTATTAGGATTTGCTCGATAAGAAGACCATTTCACTGGAAACTCATTGCTTTTATTGTGACCCAAAAGCACTTAGTAGCCTACATTTTCAGCACCCTGCTAAATTAAAGAAGGATTTAATCAATCCATGACTCACTGTTGACACATTTCTGATAACTCTGGTTTTCATTTCCCTGTGTGTCCCTGTCTTTCCCATCATTTTACAATGACTGATGCTGTCTTCTCCTATACAACATGGGTCTGAATCATAAGTGCAGCTCATTAATATGAAACCTGTAGTTCAACAGCTCTGAACAGCAGCGGCCAATTATTATCTGAGCTGTCGTGGTTACTGAGGCACACTATGTGCAGTTTTCCTTCACTGTGTCAGAACCATAACCACTTAAGTATAGTTTTTTTTTTATATAATATTATATTAATTTAAAAACACTTCTGTTGAAAGAGCTGCATGTCATCAAAAATGTCAACTGTGGAATGAACACATTGTGACTTTACTTAAAATAGTTTACTGCTTAGCAATCCATGGCATTAATGTGGATATAACATGCTATACGTTCGCCAAAGTACATGTAAAGCAACCATAAAATAAAGCATACATGAATATAGGCCCTGAACACTGTGCTTGGTTTGTATTCAGTTATACTTAATTAAAATAAAATGTGAAAATGCTCTTTGTGTGCTATAATCTGATTTCCAACTAGGAGAGTATGACTGGGGGACTGAGTACCTAAGGTCCCTCATGTGAAGAGGGCCCAAAAAGATGGTAGAAGGAATAGCTGTGGATGTGGTGAGGGACCCATAGAAAATGCCTTTCTAGAGAGCCCAGAATTTTGTGCTATGTGCTATCTGTGCTTTTTTCCAACTATGTAGTTTACAATCCACTTAATAGAAAATACCACACAGTGTATCATTGATAAAATAAAGGTAGCAATTGAGGTGAACACTGTAGTGAAATATTTTACTATCTGAATGTAACTGTTTTCATTGTTGCTCCCCCAAAAAATGGAAATCCTGAAGCTTAAAAATGTTTTAAGACTTGTGTGACAGGTCAGCGACCAGATGGCTGGTATTATGTCATTTCCTATCAAATGTTCAGCTTGTCTCATGATTTCCTCTCTGCAGATCGGGGCCCTGGAAGACCATTTCTTGTTCAAACACCGCAATCATCCTAGCAGAATGAAACGAAGCGCCAGCCACATCACCAGGCGGCTGTCGGAGGATGATCGGGTGAGTGGCCACTTTTAGCTATCAGCTTGTCCTGTTCTGTGCACAATCAATTTGTCTCATTTTAAAACATTAAATGAATGTGTCTTCTGTGTTTAGGTGCTGTGGGCAGAGCAGCAGTATGAGAAACGACGCAGCAAGCGAGCATCCCTCAGGGAGTGCAGGGACTGCCCAGTGGATAAGCTGTTTGACGATCCCATGTGGAACCAACAGTGGTACCTGGTGAGTCTCCAATAAGGCTTGAATCTCACACACAACACTAAGCAGCAGATTGGGCTTGTCTGCCACGGTATTGATTGAGAAAGTAGGCTCAATAAGTGCTCTTGCCGGTTTTAAAGATCTTTCTATTTAGAAAATATTTGAACACTGTACTTTCCAGAGCTCCAAAAACCACAGTTTTAAATTGATGTTCAGGCTGCTGGTCACATGTTATGCACTTCTGTTGTGTCTGGTTGAACCCTCTGTTTGCACGTAGCTGGTCTGTCCTCCCCTGAGACTCTCTGAAGCCTTTCGTCTGCTGGACAGCTCCACACTTTTCACTGCTCTCTCCTCATAGGGACCTCATGCCTCCTAGTGTGTGTGCAGTTTATGTGTGCGTTAGCAATGTATGTGCATTTGTACGGGCTGTGTCAGTAAGTCTGTATGCATGCATGCATGCATGCATGCTTGCAGAAATGCAAAGACGGAAATAACATGAAAACATGAAACAATAGCATGTTATTATGCAGTTCTAGTCAAAAAGAGCCATTTGCTTAATTGGTAACAGTCTGTGTGGAGATGAGAGGGGTTGAGGGACTATAATCCAGCAGGATGGAGTAGAGTAGAGCGTTGTGCATTTTGACCCTGAATAGGACGATTTAGCCCATCAGAGAACAGTAGATTGTCACAGCTGTGCATCCCCTTCCAGATCCATTATTAACACATTCACTTTATCCTGAATGTAGGCTGACCACACCATTTACCACTTTGAATGACATCTTTACTGCCTTTGATCCATAAACTTGGATTGAACTCAGCAACTGTTTCATTGAGAGTTGATATAACAGTGGATGGATGCATTTTAGGAAAATGGAGTGAATATGTTGAATACTGCTTGTACATTTTTTTTATCAGACCAGATCAAACAAAATAATTAAGATAGGTTACTCCATTGGGGTTGCAACTAACGGTTAGTTACATTCAATTGTTTAGTCCATAATATGTCAGAAAATAGTGATGATAGTGGACAGTCCAAGTGTATTTAATTTACAATGACATAAAATAAAAAACAGCTAAAAAAAGTTAAACAATGAATCAAAAAAGTTACTGATGTCTACTGATTAACTAATTGATTTTTTTAGCTTGGAACTCCATAATAAAGCTTAATTCTGCCAATTTTCATAATATGTTGCTGTAATATAATATAATATTCAACAAAAGTTATAACACGTAATTTGATTTACTAAACTTACTGTAATATTTAGTCTGATTAGTTACCAAATTGATCAAGCTGAGAATTGATTTGACAAAAATCAGGATGAAAATATGTTCCATCAGTGTTTGTGTGTGCATTTGGAAAAGCGAGAGAGATTCTCATCTATGTTCTCTCTGCTTCCACTTCTCCGCACCTGCGCTAACCAAACATGAGTCACACACTTATGGGGAATAAGAAAACAAATTGAGGTGGATCATTTTTTCCGATAAGGGATGATGAGACTAATGGAATTGGCCTTAAAGTGCCGCTTAGTGTGTTTCCACATCAGCCCTTGTCTGTGTCACTGGAAGAGATTTACATCATATTACTGTAAAGTTCATTTAAAGCATCGTGATTTAGTCTCCTTGTCTGTCCAGCAAGGACAAAAGCTATGTAGAAATAGGTAAAACATTGGAAAGAAAAAAAGGTTTCAGGTGTATCCTTCGAACCAACCACCTGCCAACCTCTGGTATTTGCACATAAAGACACACAAATGACAATGAGGAAAGGGGGAGAGGTTAGAAGACAGTGACATTTGCAGTGTGGAGGGGGGATGGAGAGATAGGCCTGAGAAGAGGATGAGTATATCCATCTATCACAAGTGAGTGCCTGATATTTCATCAAGGAGTGACTCATACTTGAAATTGCTCTTGCCTGCCTGCATGGTTGTGTGGAGTGTGTGTGTGTGTGTGTGTGTGTGTGTTTGTGTGTGTGTGTGTGTGTGTGTGTGTGTGTGTGTGTGTGTGTGTGAGAGAGAGAGAGAGAGAAAGTGAGAGAGAGAGAGAGAGAGAGAGAGAGAGCGCATTCATTGCTGTGCAAGTGTCAGTCTGTGTTAATTGTGCATCGAGGGATCTCATTGTGATCTGCCGTGTGTGTCCACTCACTTGTTTTATATGCGAAGCTGCAGAGAGCTGCTGTGTGTGTGTGTTTTCTGTGTACCAATAAAATCTATGCATAGGCCACTGAGAGCCCCCTCAGTTGCTGCCAGCGTCAACAACTGAGTCATTTGGTGTTACACCAAAACAGCCAAGCTGTAGATATGAGCTGGTCGGGAATGAAATCCTCTTTAACAAATTGCTATTAAAAGTACAATATCTGCTGTGTATTTATATTGAGATGTTTGTTGTATTCGCTGTCAGCTGGAAGTGATACTGTCAAAGAGAAAGGAAGGTAAAGACGTGAGAAGATGGAGTGAAAACAGGGAGTCAAAGTGAGAGCCTAGGAGAGGGAAAAAAGGGTGATACATCAGAGGGATGAGTCACGTCTTGGGGTGGCATTCCGCAGTGTCTGTGCATAATGTGCAAAGAGCGAAAGAGCAAAGTGAGGTTTTTTTAGTCCTTGCTGTCTCCATCTCTGAATCATACTCCCCAAGCAAGCAGGCATAGACCCTGTTCACTCTCCCTCACTGCTGATTTTCTATTTAAAACAGGCTCTTTCACTCTACATGTAATATTCTATAGCCTCAGAGATGGATTTCTTAACAATCTGACAGGGTGATTAAATGTGAGTCAAGCCAGGAAAACTGTGGCTTGAAACACAGCACGTATTGAGGCTGTGCTTAGGCATCTTGTAGGTGAAATTAATCAGTAGAGTTGCTGTATTATTAGACAACACAAAATACATGCAATCATTTTGACCCTCTGGCAGCAATCTGCCTACAAATGGGAGGGCCTTAGGAGAGGACTTAAGCCCCAACAAGCCAACAATCAAGTACTGAATTTCTGTAAAGGTCAGTGGAAGAACAGACAGGTTTAGAGAGCTGGAGAACTTTGGCTGACCTTTTTAACATATATGATAATAAAGCTTGTTTGGAGCTTTAGAGATAATCCATGCACAGTTTAGGTTAAATTACAGAAATGTTTTACTTTTGTCCCTATCTTCCAGCAAGACACACGGACTTCTTCTTCACTGCCGCTGGACCTGCATGTGATTCCTGTGTGGCAGAAAGGCATCACAGGAAAAGGAGTGGTCATCACCGTTCTGGATGACGGGCTGGAGTGGAACCACACAGACATCTACTCCAACTACGTAAGATACCGTTTCCATGGAGACAGCCTCCGTCGTCTGGGTCTGCCGCTGCCATAGCAACGCTGCTGGTGACACCTTACAAGGCAATTCATAAAGACAGTAATAGATCTTCTAGATGATAATGCCTGCATCTAAAGAGCTTTTTGGTTTTTGATTCCTGCATGCAAATTGGGCATTTTGCTGTGATGCTAATTTTAATTTCAATGACTAATGCATTAAGGGATGCAGAATATGATAATATTTAGTTTTTTGACGGTCCAAACGGGGATTCAGATAATAACAAGCTGGTGAAAGGGGGTGTGACTGAATGGGAGCTCAACAAGGTTTTATTTTTGCATAGTTTCTCCTGTTGAGAGGAACTGTAAATGCCTTAAAAAGCCATTTATGTGGTTTGGTTTCAAACAGAGCTGATGCTCTTAGAAGCCGCTGCCTTGCCTGTGCAAAAGAACGGAAGAGGAAGAGAGGGATTGAGGGAGAGAAGGAGAGAAGAAAATCATGTATGACAACAGGGCTGTTGGAAACAACTCACACTGTAATTAAGTTAATGCTGATTAATCAAAGAGGCTCAATCATCCAAGACGCTCAACCCTAACAATCAAGGCATATGAGCGGCTCACATTTGCATAACTCAATCGCAGTAATTCTAAAATGTCACCTGATTTAAATCAGATATTAAAGCTGTTAAACCAGAAACTGAAAGGAAGCGTTCATTCTCATTCATATAGTGTGGGAGAATAATGGGAAGACAAAAACCGAGGAAAGACACGACTTGCCGTACTACATACATTGTAGAAGTGTGTCAAACTAGGACACAACTCCTCAGGCAAAACACTTTTTCAAGTAATCAGCATGTTGTGAAAAGATTTTTGTATTATATCCTCATTGTCATTCAATATGTGTTTTTTTCACTATTTAGACAGTCTCTCCTCTTGTGAATTATCATTAGAGTCACTATGACAGCAGATTGGCTCTGACAAATGTGTGTTTAAGGCCTTCGTCCATGATGTACTCTGACGTTAGCCTATTTCTGTCTGTTGTTTCTAAAGGATGCAGCAGCCAGCTACGATTTCAACGACAACGACCCGGACCCCTTCCCCAGATACGACTCCACTAATGAAAACAAGTGAGTTAACTGTTGAGATGTGACATTCTCACTTTACCTGGGCTTTTTGTGGCTTGGGCTTGATTACTGCTGGGTGTGTCCCCTTATAATAATAAATAAGAATTATGAAGGCACAAAGTAGTTAAACATATTAAGCAGACTCTGCCAAAGGATTAGAAGGCTCAGGATTCAGTTTACTGCATCTTGTGCTTCTCCATTCCAAGTGTTTCTTTATACCTGAAGTTAATGACTCATTTTCTGCAAGCACACACACACACACACACACACACACACACACACACACACACACACACACACACACACACACACACACACACATACACACACACTTCTCTCTGCCAACAGCACTGTGCTCTTTTGTTATCAGTATACTTAACAGTTCAAAGCCTATAATTCCAGATGGATGATTACAGAGCCATACAACCAGAGACCATGATTGATATTATCTGCATTAAGCATGACCTTTTTACTAGAGTAGTTAGGCAATCAAACATTAAAGTGGCCTTTTGTAATGAGTTTTGCATCGTATGAAATAATAAGGGCAGGTAAACAGTTCAACAACCATTAGACAAACACAATGCAGTGAGATTGCCAAAAAGCACACAGAAACTTTGTATGTAAATGTATGCACATGTTTGTAGAATATATACAAAATCACGTGATTACTGAATTGATGAATGTATGGAACTTATGCATTAGTGAAAACACAATTTCATGTTTCAATTATGTATAATAAAAACATGTAATTCGGTTCATAGACATGGGACTAGGTGTGCTGGGGAGATCGCTATGCAGGCAGACAACAATAAATGTGGTGTTGGGGTGGCATACAACTCCAAGGTTGGAGGTAAGAGCTTTTTTTTCATAAATATCTATTTTTGAGCATGCTACATCACAATAAAACTGTGTCTGTGTGAAATAAGAGACTGGTGACTGAGGGTAAAATTGTTATAGTTCTGGTTGCTGTCACTGCTATGTGGGATTTCATTGATTATTAATTAAATCAGTGTAAAAGATCATGAACTCTGAGAGCCTTTGTTTTCTTACTAATGATAGAATTGATACAGTAAGCAGATAGTGATCGTGACAGAGATGGGGAAATGTGCAACTTAAATAGACCACCAAATTGAGGGGGTGTGTTTAGTAAATAATACAGAGAGTGAGGCATGTCACATGTGTGTACAGCGGTGCAGCTCAAGTTGACTGCCTAAACTAGCTTGCAGGCACATAATGGAAGGAAGGTGGAGATCTGATTTCACAAGATAGCTGCATATTGTTACTCTCCTGAGCTCTAATCCACCCAAACAATAGATTTACAACTTTGCATCATCTGAAAGGTCAGGGTGTTTTTAGTGCCTCTTAAAATATGAATATGCCATATCTTGCTGCCCTAAAACAAAGACACTTTAAATGAAGGGCTTTGATGCATTTAATTTCCTGTTTCTGAGTTAGTGGATTACAACATTTGACATCAACTTTACTTCATCCTTACAATGTGGTCAAAAATGTATGATGTTCCTGCATCTCTCTGCTCAGGGATTCGTATGCTGGATGGGATTGTGACTGATGCCATCGAGGCCAGCTCTATTGGGTTCAATCCAAACCATGTGGACATCTACAGTGCCAGCTGGGGACCAAACGATGATGGCAAGACAGTGGAGGGCCCTGGCCGCCTGGCCCAGAAGGCATTTGAATATGGTATCCAGAAGGTAAATGTCTTAGTCTGATGTGATCTTAGACTAAGATTGCTAATGGGAGCTGGTATCTGCAGCATTGATCGGAATTAGTACAGAATCAATAAGCAAAATGTATTCAGCTGCTAGAAATAAAGTCATAGGTCAGTGTACACAAAGATCTACATTAGACAGTGACTATTTTGTGCTTGAGTTCCATAGAAGTATCAGAATCAGACAGTGTCTGAAACATAGCGTTCTTGTCATCTTCATCTCACTCTCTGTCTTCCGAAGGGTCGGTGGAAAAGGCTCTATCTTTGTTTGGGCATCAGGTAATGGTGGGCGCCAGGGCGATAACTGTGACTGTGACGGTTACACAGACAGCATCTACACCATCTCTATCAGCAGTGCCTCCCAGCAGGGCCTGTCCCCTTGGTACGCTGAGAAGTGCTCCTCCACTCTGGCTACAGCATACAGCAGTGGAGACTACACCGACCAGAGGATTGTAAGTAACTACACCTGGTATGATATTTTGTTATATTGTGTTTTTATGTTGTTATATTATGTTACATTATGTCATGTCCAGTAACTTTAGGTAGTCTTGTCATGTTATTGAATGTTATCCTAATACTTAAATTTCTTTTTCATGTTGCACTTTGCCTGCTTGCTTTCAGACGAGTGCTGATCTGCACAATGAGTGCACTCAGACTCACACTGGAACATCGGCCTCTGCCCCCCTGGCTGCTGGTATATTTGCCCTGGCACTGGAACAAAAGTATGCAATACTGCAAATTGAACACCTTTGTCACATGTGATATTCACATTGAAATCTACAAGTGACTGCCTCCTGTCTGTCTTCCCTCCCTCAGCCCAGATCTTACCTGGAGAGACCTGCAGCACATTGTGGTCTGGACCTCAGAGTTCGATCCTTTGGCCAATAACCCAGGCTGGAAGAGGAACGGAGCGGGTCTGATGGTCAACAGCCGTCGGCTTTGGCCTTCTTAATGCTAAAGCACTGGTGGACCTCGCTGACCCGGCCTCTTGGAAGCATGTGCCTGAAAAGAAGCAATGCATTGTCAGGGATGATTCTTTCCAGCCCAGGTATGTGAAGGTTTTACACCTGCTTTCTTTTAGCTTTCGATTTTTGTGTGTTGCTTTGCCAATGACCCACGATTTTTGGCCACTGTTTTTTATATGATGCACAATATAGTTTATCTCTCATATATGGGGTTGTAACCAGTATACATAATAATGGTGTGGTATAATGTTTGACCCAAAACTATTCAAATTCAATGTTACAGTCTACACTTACATTTCTAATTTAAGAGCTAGAGACAGAGCTCTGTTTCCTTCTGTCCTGACATTTTAAGTCCTACAAAGCAAACAGATGATCCGTGTTGTTAAAGACGCATCTGTTGCTTTGACTGGACTCATGAGGTTAACAGGTTTTAAGCCTGGGAGATTTTCCTGTGCCATTAAAATTAATAAAAATTATTTTTTTTAAGAATTCATGACTCTCATTCATAATGGCAACTGAGAGCATTTACATTTGAGGTCAATTATCAAGTCTGAACACTTTAATTGTTAACAATGGGATTAAATAACTAAACCCACAAGCTGCAAACAAACTACGGGAAATAATCCCCCCCCCCCTTATGCTGTCTCAAAAGATATTCTGTTAGCATTCCTTAATGGGTTAATGAACCAAGAAGATTGAGGGCTATTGCTCAGCTGCTAAACTTTGTCCTTGAAACAGCGTTGTTACACCAGTAGACCATACAGCCATACAGAGTTCTATGTACCTTTAAGTGTCCATTTTGCAATTTGCTTTGGATTATAAGACTCAATAGCGCCAACACTCAGATTCCCCATTACCTTGCTACATCCCTGTCTAATCCTGAGGATTTGGCTCTACATTTCCGTCAATCCTTAGTGGTCTACAACCCCCTCCAGCTTTATGCCAGCTTGAACACAGAAATCCTTTCATTCATGTCTGGGAGAGATGGGGATTAACTGTTTTTGCAAATGAATGACCAAAGTTGTCTGTGCATCTTGTCTTAGATATGTCTTAGATATTTCCAAAATGTGGGATTGTCATTGAACTATATAATGTGTCTAGTAGTTGTAGCAGTAGTTTTTTTCCACTCTGCTGCGGTTTAGCAGACCTACAAACAGTAATGAGAAAATGCGAGCTGTTTGTGTGTCTCATTCCCTGCTATTTTAATGCATCCCACAGGGATCTGAAAGCAGCAGGGGAGATCACTATAGAGATTCCAACCAAAGCCTGTGCAGGGCAGAACAACGCAGTCCGCTCATTGGAGCATGTGCAGGTGGAGGCCAGCATTGAATACACCAGGAGAGGGGACCTACACATAACACTCACCTCCCCAGCCGGTTAGAGACGTGTGCGCACACACACACACACACACACACACACACACACACACACACACACACACACACATTTGAGTGAATTAACCAAGTTCTCAACTGATCTATCTGTTTGGGGTTTTCATCAGGCACAAGCACAGTGCTGCTGGCTGAGCGGGAGAGGGACACATCCTCTAATGGCTTCAGGAACTGGGACTTCATGTCTGTCCATACATGGGGAGAAGATCCTGCTGGTACATGGACCCTAAAGATCACAGATACTGTGAGTTACACATATATTGGGTGAAAGAAGATATTTGGTTCTTTATTGTTTGTTTGTACAATTGCTGAGCTTCTGCCGTTTGTTCCTGAGATCCAATCAACATTATTTTTGCACACAGTCGGGCCGTATGCAGAACGAAGGTCAGATTTTGGACTGGAAGCTGATTCTTCATGGGACGTCAGAGAAGCCAGAGCACATGAAGAAACCTAGAGTGTACATTCCCTACAATGCTGTGCAGAATGACCGCCGTGGTGTGGAACATATGGATGACATGATGGAGGTGAGTACAAGGGCTTACATTTTATGTATTTATTTATTGACAAAATAAAAGCCTGGTTTAGATGTAGAGGAATGTGTGAGAGTGGGTATATGTTGTGTCACGTTAACATGTCATATCATATTTATTTATTGAATTAGACACTTAATAACAAAAGGAAAAGCTAAGTGATATTATCACATTATCATTCTCCCAGCTCCATGAGGCTGTATTTAGGCAATGCTGTGCTTTGAGCTAGATGTTAAATGTACAGTATGCTAACATGCTCACAGTGGCAATGCTAACATGCTGCTTTCAAGCAGATATAATAATCATGTTACCATCCCAGTATAGCATGTTAGCATGCTAACATTTGCCAATTAGCATGAAACTAAAAGTACATCTGAGGCTGATGCGGATGTCATTAGTTCATTTGAAATTAATTCAAGGACAGAGCAAATGTGATTGTTGGAAATAATAATATTATATACATTGCGGTGTTAGTATAGTAGGCACAGTTTATGACTGTTTTTTTCTGTTTGTTTCATTTCAGATTAAACAATAACTATGAGGTTAAAGTGTTGACTTTCAGTTTAAATTTGATTATGTTTTATCCATATTTGGTGAACAATGTAGAAATTGCAGCAAATATAACCGTAACACAATATATTTTTGTGTACACACTGTAAATCAAGTTTATCACACTTCACCCACCAATAACCTGCCTCTTCTATGTCTGTCTGGTGACACAGGAGCCCACTCAGGCCAATCCACCTCCAAAGACTGAGACTGCACAAGAGTCCCTTCCTTCCAACCCAGAGAAGGGCCCCAGAAAGCCTTTAAATCCACCCTACTCCTCCATGGCCCTGCTGCGTCTTCTTCAGACGGCCTTCAACAGGCAGACCCCTGCCCTGCAGCAGCCCCAGTCCGTAGCCAAGACCTCCTCCACCTGGAGGAAGCAGCAGCTGGGCCAGAGCCTCTCTCCTCCTGCAACAAGACTCCCCTCTCAATTATTGTACCAGGCTCTGGACATGATCAACAAGTACCAGGGCCGGGCCCCCGAGGACAGTGTCTACAGTGACTACGCTGATGGCTTCTACAGTACCAAGCCGTACAGGCACAGAGATGACCGACTGCTGCAGGCCCTGTTTCAGATGATAGATGATGACCGCAATTGAAGGCCTTGAGGAAAGGGGAGGAGGAGAAGAGGGAAGAGGAGAAGAAAGATATTAGATTAGGGGGATGCATGGTTATGTGTTGGTTGTTGAGCAGAGGAACAAGGCGAAGAGAAGAGAGGAAGCAGAAGGATGGGATCTGGGATTGGATGAGTGGAGGAGAACAGAAAAAATACAGTAAAGAGAACTCTTCCACTTAGTTTTGTAGTTCCCCCCCTCCCCCCTCCCCCACCAAAAAAGAAGTGCTGCATATCTCACCTCTTTACCTTCATTTGTCAATCACCATTAATCTATTAATTCTGTCATTCAGTCATAAAATATTTCCAGTCCACACGTGATTCAAAACTTGTTTAGGGCCTCTCTGCTACAAAATGTATCTCCATGTAGTGCAAGTGAAAGCATTTAAATGATAAGAAAAGAGGAGAAAGCCTTGTCTCTCTTCTCTTCACTGCCTGCTTAAGCATGCCACCTTTAGAATATACGTTTTGTATAAGTATCTCTATATTATCTATATATTATACAAAGACAACGATTGTAATATGGTTTTGAAAACACATCTAAAATCTTTACTTTCCAAAAGATCTTTTCCTTTTCAATTCATATTGCATATGTTTTATTTTCAATGTGTTTCACACTATTATGGAACACCTACTCACTTTAGAGGAAAACAATCATCTTTAAAATACTGACCTAAAGTCATGAAGTTAAAGTCAGCATAGATTCAAAATGAAGCAAATTTCAAAATCAATCCGCAATTTATTATGTTTGACCTGTGTTGACAAAAGATGTATTCTCAGGGTGTCAACAGAGCTCAAGAAAGTAACAAAATCATATTCTGGCCTCTTCTAAGTATTAAGCGAAATATATTGTGTAAAAAGATTATATACTATAAAAGTATGCAGATGAGATACACAGTTGTACCAATACACTATTATAAAAGACAAAACATAAGCAAGCTCTACTCTGGTAATAGTAACAACGGATAGGATTTCTTTCAGTTGGAGAGTAGTGATACATTCAAAGTGGAGGAAAATTACAGATTAATCTTCTTTGTGCTATTTGTTTAATTTTGTATAAGTACAATGCTGCATTAAATGAAATATTTTTCTAAGGATCCTCATAGTTTATGGAAATAATATATACAGTATCAAACCCTTGAACGGTTTATTTTCTTGTGGCATAGTTCACTTAATATCTGAAAAATCAAATGAGCACTGCCAAAATATTTGCTGTCAAAAAGCTTCCGTGTATTTCAGTGAAGGTGCGAGTGGCTAACATGTTGTTTATCATCTGCAATATGCCAACAACAAACAGTTCCTTGAATCCTTGACAGAGTATTGAATTAAAATAAATTCTCTGGCATTACTTATTTAATATTAATGGACCTATCACACTTCAGAAAATGACCAGAAACTCTGCAGAATAGGGGGCTCTGCACCACAACCTTCAAGCACATTCATCTTTAACGCCTTAATATATGCTGTAATAAATGTGCATAATCATTAACACATGGTGTAAAAGTGTTTATGACATGAATAGCTATGAATCCCCTATGCAGAGTCTCCAACCTTCAGCTTGGAACTGCCTGCCCCGCTTCTCTGCCAACAAGGTGTCAGGAAAAATGTTTGGGGCAATGCTTCACATGCACCCTGTAATTTATCCATTCTTTAGTGTAGCCCCTGCTGTTTACTTTATGTTCTGGTTTTGTCTGACCCTTCAGTGTAAAGTTGTTTACACAAACCAATATCATGTTGGAATTTCTGTATGGATGTACAAAAAATAATGACATTTATCTTAATAAACTGCAAAGTGACCTCGTGAGTGTGTTTGAGCCTCTGGCAGCACTAAAGTAACAAACTATAATGAGAATGTAATGATTGGTGAGAAATTTAAATTAATTTGAATTAAAGTTTTAGTACTTTCATCAGTCTACAGAGCTAACTCAATAAAAAATAAAAAATCACATATGTGTATAACTGAACTGAAAGAATACAAAGGTGATTTTGTCATGAAACAACAAAAGCGTTGGGATGCATTAGTGAGCAGACATTTGGCTAAATGGATGACAGTGTCAGCCTAGAAGGTCCGTCCATTTCCTTGGTCAAACTGAAATATCTCAATAACTAGGCAATGGATTGTCATGACATTTTGGAGACATTTGACATGTATACCAGAGGCGGAATCCTAATGACATTTGTGACTCATTTTATCTATCCCCAATATCAAGTGAACTTCAGCATGCTAGCATTGTTATTGTGAGAATGTTATCATGCTGATGATGTTAGTAAGGCTGCAGACGCATTACAGTCTTCCAAGTTTAAAATTGTGGATCATCCCCAAGCTTGAAAAAAACTGAATTTGAATATTGCTCAGTCCTAAAACACTTTTAGATCTTTTAAATAATGAAACAACGCTCACAATCACTCAAACACATTCATCAAATTTCATCACAAAGAGTTCAACAACTAGATAAGGATCCACTTGAGGGCTTTTTATTGATAAAAACAAATCATTGACACTATTGTACAACTTGTCTCTTAATATCTTTACAGAGCATGATTATATATATTAGAAACTTTAAAAAAAGAATGTTTGTCTCCTGATGTTTTCTACTGACTGGTATATTAAATATTTCCTATTTAGTGCCTCCACCTTGTGGACAGAAAAATATGACAACACCCTGTTGACAAACTGCAAGCTAGTTTAAAATACAGATGTCTGCCTACTTCCAACTGACTCTCCTCTATACAGGACCGTGAAACACTTAAAATCATGTGTGAAGTAGGACTTTCTGTAAGGAAAATGCATTTGAGGAAAATATGAGCATTTATTGAGGTTGCCCTCGAGTTTTTAATGGTTAACCATTGTCAAGCGTTAATTGTTATTCTTCCAACTTGAGTGGGAAGAAAGTATGTTCAAATGTAATTCCCTCTTTACTGTATATTAAGCTCTATCATGTCTTATTCTCCACTCCTCAGCTCCTCCTATTACCTCAGACTCTACACACATCTGGTTCCTTTGGCTTTTCTCCAAAATTGAATACTGCAAAAGAGTGGGGGAAGTAAGAAAGGGAAGGAGGGGAAAGAAGATATGTGAAGAAAGGGGAGTGGAAAAGGACACGAAAGAGAAAAGAGGAAAGTAAAAAAATAATCACTGGCAGAAAACAGTGAGTTAAACGGCCCATTTCCAGGAATTTGAGACAGTTTGAGCAGAAGAGAAACAGAGAGAGAGAGAGAGAGAGAGAGAGAGAGAGAGAGAGAAAAGCAGAATTTGTTTATAGTGACCTAAGGCAAAGGTTTGTGTGTTTGTGTTATCCACCAGCAGGTCACAATATGGCACTATTCCCATTCTTCAAGAAGCCTGCAGGTCAGTACAACCTCAGCCACTGCTCCACCTCTTCTGCTTGTGTCATATCAGGTTGTTGTCCCCTCACTTGTCATTGATTTATGACTGCTGTACTTCTACATGCTAAGTTAAAATACTAGAGATTGTATTATAGGTTTTTATGTGTAATGCGATCGTGAAAATATGTCCAGGAAGGCAAAAGTATGTTAATTCAAGAACTTTTGAATTTGTCCCACTTTTGAATTTGTCCCACATTTCTTGACTGGTGTAAAAGCATACACATCAGGGGAATGTAAAGTGGATAAAATGAAGATAAACATCGATCTACAAAGTTCTATCGCATGTAACGTGTAACTTTGGGTTCAGAATCAATCTCTTCTCCTAAGTCTTTGACAGCCCAGTCTGCCTTCTGGTGTATTTCCTTTTTCTTTTTTATGTTGTACATCCCAGTTGTCACTGCTTGTTCATTTGATACATCTTTTGTTTCTTATCTTGTCTTTTTACTAAACCTCTTCAAAATTGGAACCACATTTTAAGCACTGTGCTTATCTAATTGTAGGTTAATAGTTAACCGGAATCTTTCAAAAAATGTTCTTTAACATCCTTCCACAGACTACTACATCATACATTTAATGCATACACATTATTTGGCCTATTAAGATCAAGTACGTCATATCTAATGTGTATACAGCCTATAGACATCACATGGGCTATAGTAAACAGCATATGAGTATATACTGTACATATTGCATATGCTTTAAAGATTACATTATATGTGCAACCGCAGGTTGCTACACTGCCAAAGGGTGATATTTTTGTATCAGCACATTCTTTTCATTTATGAGCTTGAGTCTTTTTACCAAGGTTTAAAGAACATCTATAAGTGATAAATGCTTACTGGAAGAGCATAACAACATGTACTGGTTTCATATAATTGCATAAACATGTGTGTTTGTCCTTCAAACAGGACCAGTCAGAGTGACCAGAATACAACTGGTTCTGTACTGTTTTCTTCTGTCTCTTTTCATATGTAAGTGTACAGAATTATTTGTTTTACTCTAACACTGTACCATTTTGTCCCAGGACACCAAATGCACATAGAAAAATGTGCTTGTGGTAATGTGAATGTAAACCTTGTCGCATGCTATGAAGATCCTATCCTGTCCTGTTCAGAAAGGTCTATTTTTTGCATTTTGTCTTGATTGTGATTGATTATTATAAATGTTCCAGACAAACTTAAAGTGAAAGTTAATAAGTAGCTGAAATAAGGCCAGTCTAGTCTGTCTAGTCTCCCATCTCTCACACACAAAACAACTACTACAGTGTTAAAATTAAAATAATAAAAACATGTTTTGCCCCTTCAGATTTCCTCCATGTACGGAAAGCCACTGTCAGTGTGGAATCATCTCATCCTATATTTCATGCCTTGGAAATGGACAGGGGAAGAGTAATGACAGACATGACAGTCATCAAGCCAACAGCACCACAAACTCCTCTGGAAACCTCATGGGGTGCTCCTTTAGTGTGGGGTGACACCCGTAAATCAACTTGCCGCAGGACTGAATTTGCAAAACAGGGAACCCATACAGGTCTGCTGGCTGTCGTGCTGGGAACTTATGCCCAGTTTGTTCAACGGTTCCTCTCAACAGCTGAAACCCACTTTCTCCCTGGTCAGATGGTCACCTACTACATTCTCACAGACAATCCCCGCTCTCTGGATCCCCCTATCAAGTTGGGGCCAAAACGGCAGCTGAAGGTGGTTCCTGTAGCAGAGTTGCCTGGTTGGGACCGACTGGCCCGTCGCCGGATGGCCCTGCTTGCTGATGCTATCATGAACCCAATCGGCAGCGAGGTTGAATATATCTTCTGTGCTGATATTGATCAGGAGTTCGTGGCCCCTGTGGGAGAGGAAATCCTAGGAGACTTGGTGGCCACATTGCACCCAGAGTTCTATGGGATGCCACGAAATGCATTTCCTTACGAAGTCGAAGAGGTCTCATCAGCTTGCGTGGAGGAGAATGAAGGGGACTACTACTACACCTCTGAGTTGTATGGGGGGTTGGTTTCTGAGATGTACAGACTGGCTCGAGCCTGTTCTTTGCTCATTTTGCAGGACCAGGCTAACGGGGTAATGGCCAGGGGCCTTGAGGAGAGCTACCTGAACCGCTACTTGATTGACTACATGCCAACCTGTGTGTTGTCCCCAGAGTACAGCTGGTGGGACTCGGCCCTGGCTCCTGATAGGCTTGTACAGAGACTTGTCTCTTTGGGAAGGAACAAGAAAAGAAAATCAATGTAAAATGAAGAACAGAAGGGTTCTGCTGACTGAATGCATTGAAGTATGGATGCAGATTTCATTCCCACATGAAGACAACTTTTTGGTTTAATAATTTCCTTTTGGAGAAGGTCTCTGCTCAAAAAGCACATATTCCAATAGTCTTCATTCAATTCATAATTTCCATTTCATTTTCTGTTCTATTAGCCAATAAATGTAGCCTGCAATCACAGATGAGCACACTGCCCAATCTGCTCTCAATTAAAGGCCCATTTGTGTGAACAGGATCTCTGCGTGCTATCTCCTCCACAGCAGACAAAAAAGAAATTGACCTGTCTCTTTAAACAAAGCACTGTGCTCTCCATTAATGTCAGCCTCGGAGATACAGCTCTAGTGGCTTTGTGGTCAGCAGCGATAAGAGTCTACAGTGTAAGAGCGCACTTTCTCTGCAGTGACCAATCATTAAGTGTAAGAGCTGCTGTTTCAAGGTCTTTAAATACCAGGTGGGGGAGAAATGGATACAACAAGAGGGTGTTTCTCCAGGTTACACATGTATAGAAACTTCAGCAAAAGCTAAAATAGTTTTAAAATGGGTGAAACTGGTTTAGTTTCATTAAAATTAAAAGCTGTTATTTCCCCCATTATCTTTTAGAGTAAAAGGTAAAGAAAAATGAATTTGAGTCTGCCTATTTCTTTATCACACACACATGCTCCCACATTCACTCTGCTTTTTCTTCCTTGTGCTGTGTTTTAATGGGAGGGTTAAACAGCAGCAGATGGCTTTTTCTCACTGCCAACAGAGTCTGTCCTCAGGTTCAGATTGCCACGTAAACTTCATAGACTGTAAAAATAAGGTAAACTTCAGATAATCCTTTGAAACTAATTTTTTTGTTATTTCTCTGCAAAAATCTAAATTTCCACTGTCACTTGCCAAACAGATGTGTTAATGTGGGCCCATTATCAGTTTTAAGTTGTCATTCAGGTTATACATTTTATTCAAATTTGAACCAAATTTGATATACGATATATATATATATATATATATATATATATATATATATATATATATATATATATATATATATATATATATATATATATATATATATATAGGAGCATCTGCAGATCATATTGTGCTATTAGGGTATTATGAGACAGAAAGCATATGCTTGTCTCATAACCCCCTAATTCCACATAACAGCAAGCACGTATAGCACAATATGATCTGCAGATGCTCCTAAATATAGATTTGCTTTAGTTTTTATGAATGCCTCAGTCATCTATATAAAGACGTTTTACATAGGCTACCTGATCCATGCTGACTACCCCTTTTTTAATGCCATAATGGAAAGCAGTTTCAAGAATAATTGGCTTAATCCCTGTCATGTGGTGTCACTGGTGTTAAAATGAGCCTATTAGCAATATATAAACTAAGGCAGAGGAAGAGGCAGTAATCCTTGACATACACAAAACCTATATGCATGTAATGCATGTAACTCTTAAATCTTAATGTGTGTTGAAAGATATAATGTCCCTTGTGCAGATGTAGAGGCCAAACAGACCTCTATGATACTATACAGAAGGGATGATATTTGAGGACATTTGTCAATGGCATATGTGGGAGCAAAGTAAAGTAAAGTAAAGGAAGTAAAGTTGATGTACCTGGCATTTCGTGATCATTAAGCATGTCTTTTCTAAATACAAAGACAACATATTATTGACAGCCCTTGGCCATTAGCAGAATATAAAAGTAATTTGTGGGTGAGCAAAGACGTTTTATTTGAATAACACAAGTGTAATTTATTAAGTTTGGGTGACGCTAAATGAAACATTTGCCTATGGGCTTCTCTGAATAATACAGCTATATTGTGAGGTGTATTTTCAAAAATACCATGTTGAAGGATGAGTTTATTCTGATTATTCCATGACTGACATACCATAATATATATAAACGTTGATGCTACACCTCAATTTATACAGCAAGAAAGAACATGGTGACTGAACAAGCAAGTTTATTAAGTCAAGGTAAGTCCACTTTTTCTTGAGACTATTTGTGCTGTAAATCTATGAAAAGCTAATGCTATGTTTCAACATTGTAAGGGTTTAACATATTAAGGTGAACTTTAATATTGAACCAATTCTGTTCCCTAGTTGTGCAAATATCCATTTTTTGTTTCTTATCTGCTACATATATCCCACAAACCTAATTCCAAGATACTTTGATTAGTTTAATAAATACCTCAACAGGCCGAGATAAGTTGTGATGTCAGTGTGATGTTCACTGTGTGATGAACTGGCAATGTAGATAGAAAGATAATACAATAATTATCACCAATCATTAGCAGTATCTGCATTAACTATTTCTTAACCCAACAGAAACACCTGAACCTATAACCAGACACAGAGCAGCAAAGTTTAACAAAAACAAAAGACTCAGTTTATCTCTTTAGCAAGAACAGTTCATCCGAGTTGCTTTTCATTCACATAATGCATAAAGAATCTGGGTGTGGGTAGCACTACTTGTTAGAGTTAACTTCATTAGCATAGTATGGAAAGGAGAAATACAATTTTTAAGAAAGAGGGACTTCAAATGTAAACCTTTGGTCTAGCAACAGAAAAAGGGCATCTTTATCACTGTTACTGATTTCAGACTCCAGACTTCAAGACTCTGATAAGCACCAAAATCGGAGCTTGGCCAAATAATCCACCTAACAATGATTAACCTCTGTAGTTATTCAAAATTGCTTGTAAGGTAGATGGATATCCCTGGTATTACATTGTGATGAAAAGTAATTTAGAAAAAAAAGAATCACGGAGTGGCAAAGGAGCATATTACATTTCCTCTGTGTTTTATTTTAAACAATACATATAGCCACATTTGAAAGATAATTGTCAGTAGTCAATCTTCATTGCAAACAATTAAATAAGAGTTTCGCAGTTAAGTAATCCCTAATCTTCCTGTGTTTAATGTTTGGCCCTACGCAAAGGATGTGTAATTTTAAAGTATTCTTCTCTTGAGCTTTCATCAGGTGACACCTTCAGGGCCTCTGTAAACAAAGCTCTAAAATGAATGAGTCCAATCCACTCAAAGGCTTTATTTAATTGTTTACACAGCAGACAACCTGTCACACAAACCAGAACACCTCTGGAGTTAAAAAGACTTAAAATTGGCATGTGTTTAAACCAAGAAAAGGCTCAATACAGAAAAAAAAAGTTGTTTACAGTAACTACTGTAAATGAAGGGTACTTAATGATCACAACATTGAATGTTGTTTTAGATTTTACATCCCACACATGTATTCATCTTTAAATTAACAGTGTGGGGCAGTTCCTTTTGACAAATATGAAGAAATTATCATTTAATTTAATGGGTTTATTTGCAGGAAGTCTTGTATCTCGTATGTGCGTGAATCAGGTGTGTGTATGTGTGTGTGTGTGTGTGTGTGTGTGTGTGTGTGCGCGCGTGCGTGTCTCGTCAGGGAATGGGTGGAGTGAAAAGCTAATGGTAATCTGCTGGATTCACACAGGCCATTCCCCACCCTGCCCAAGGCTTCTCCACACCAAAACATACTGCCCTAATCACCAGGTCAAGGGGACTGCCACTGAGAGATAGTGGAGGTGCAGCTCACAGGGGACACACTTGTGACCATTGTGCAGATGTCCCATTTTATTAAAGGGAGCCAAATGAACGATAATAGGCCAAAATAGGCAAAGTAGTTCAAAAAACAGATCAGAGAATTTAAAGCATAGTGCTTGATTTTACTATTCACCTGACAGTATGCTTGTTGTGGTAGGCATTTCATTTTGAAAAATAGGAAGAATATGTGCAAAAATGTATGCATGTCTATAAGCCAATATAGGCAGTAGTACCAATATACAGTAGGTAGTAAGTAGTTCAAAATCTTATGGTAGGCCTACATACATTTAGATTTTGGGGATATGTATTGTAGTGATACACCGATTTTAAAGGCCGGACAATATATCGGGCCAATATTTGTGTTTTTACACGTATCGGCATTGGCTGATAGGCGGCTGCTGCATTCGCCGATAGTTTTCCCGGCATTATTTACAGACGGGCGTCCACATGCAAATGTGTTGCTGGGGACGCTGCAGTTCACGTGCAGACCACGCAATGCCCCTCCGCCACTAGCACCATGGAAGTCTTAAATTACAAATCAAGCACTTTTTTTCAATGGCTACTTTTCAAGTTTATTGTTTTCTTAAATTATTAAGTACATTTTGTGATGACCTGATTATATCTGTCTTATAATGTCAGCAAGCAATGCATCATCGAGGCTGTGTTGTAGATGTTGATGAAAGCTTTTTACGATGCACATACACACATAATTTGGGTGATATGAATGTAAGATGATTGCAGAAGTGACACTGATCTGTGTTTTTGTTTATTATTTTTTAAAGAAATGGCAGAGCAGATTTCGAAAACAAATCCAGTGTGGCAGGGTTTACATTTTTATGATGTAAATTGAGGGAGCAAAAGCAGTCTTTGCTCCATGTATCGGCTCAAGAAAATCGGCAGCCTGTCACAGGCTGAGGCTGATGAAAAGAAAAATTGTTATCGGCATCGGTACTAAAAAAATCCATATCGGGTGATCCCTAATGTATTGCAATGCTTGCTAAACTGCATTTGAACAAAACTGAGTTCACACTGAAGTATAGTCTACACAAGCTACATTTAACAGTTTCAGGAGGCTAGAATTAGTTCTAGCATGTCAGCAAAAACACAGCAAGCAGAGGCAGTATTTCCAAGAGGTAACTACGTGTGTGTGTGTGTGTGTGTACGCGTGCTCGAGAGAGAGGCTATGGGAAACTAGAAACTATAGTTACCAGAATGTTTCCTCTAATAAGCCTTTAAAAGACCAAATATGACAACATAAACCCAGTTTTAAGTAGCCTAAATCACATATTCTAAAGCAAGTGTTGGAATAAGTAGCTAAGATATTTAACTGTATTAAAAAAAGTAAAAGTAGCATTATAACAGTGTACAAATACTCTTTTACATGTAAAAGTTCATACCAGTAGTCTACACTACAAATAGGCCTACTGAAGTAGGTCCTAAAGAAGGCCTACGTCTAAATTCTTAACTACTTTTCACCACAGTCTAAAACACAATGCTATAACGTTACTGTAAGTTTACTGTGGTTGAAAAGTGAAAAACTGACAAGGTAGCAAGTCAAGACCAATCCACTACTTTCAGCCCTGTGGGCAGCCGCTGTAGTCCCTCCCCGGGCCATAGTGAGCACAGAGAGCCTGGGCTGCTAAATGCTCCAGCCTCAAAGGGACGATGGTGGAGGGCTGGTAAAGATGGCGGCGCTCTCCGAGGATGGGAGGTACGGATTAAATTGTGGCCAACAGAGCGCAGATAGAGTCACCGTATTACACGTCAAACTGACCGAGACAGCGCTGAGAGCAATAGAGAGCTACCAAAATTGTATGGTGAGTGAAACGGTCGTTTATTTCAGTATAAATGAGCCAGGACTGTCGGGCTGACACAGCTTCTCTCAGCTGGGAAGCCCAGCTGCCACGCACAGCTAAAGCTGCAAAGTTAGCTAAGCTGTTGACAGAGCGACTTTCTGCATGTTTTTGATTGTATTAGTCTTGTGTCATTAAATTAACTAACCGAAGAAGGTTAATGAGGCCTTGGCCTTATGATGTGGTTTGGTTTTAAAAAGTGACAAATGTTATTTAACCTAGATGCTCTGTTGGTAAAGTTAGACACTGATAAGCCAGCGTTAGCTCTTTAGTGCGAGTCCCCTGTACTGGACTATACTGTGCTAGCTAGCCAAGTCCATTTTTGATTTCCAAACTAACGTCACTTTGACCAAATTAGGAAAGATGTAATTTAATATCGACGAATACGTTCGTCACCAGACAAGTTTTAATAAACGGAGAGTTTTAAAGTAAAAGCTTAATTAACTAACATGAACTTTCATTCGACGAGGTTGTTTGCGTCACAGTGGCAGGGATAACATTTGCGGATAAATTAATGTAACTTGATAACAAGTTAATGGCGTTTCAAGCATTTCTGTGACTGGTCAGCTTACCATATGGTTAGAAGTTTTAGCTAGTTGGACGAAGTCGCATCACAACCTGGGAGGGGTATGAAGCTAACAGTCAGGCTTATCCCTTTACAGCCATTTAACTTAATTATAAAATGTTGCAGTCAAACGAGTCACCACACTGTAGATACAGGATGTATACCGCTACTTTATGAGCAAGCGTCTCAAAGGTATACACGGGACAAATATGGGATTTGGGCTTATTTGCCAAATTGTTGAAATGTTTTGCATGCTTCTATTTACTTCAAGTTGCATGGGAGGAGTTGGCCAACAGTTACAATATGGTATCTGATATCAGCAAAACCTAATTTGTTTTTAAAATAATAATTGTTCTTGCTATCAGCTTCGTTTTGTTCAAAATACAATGTATTCATGTACTTTATAGCTCTGGCCAAACTACATCATCAAATTGTTACTGTATTTCACCCCTGAGCTTGACACCACCATGTCATTTCGAAGCTTTTGAAACTGAGTTTGCCAATACGTCACTGCATACCTGTGCAGATTAAATATAACTTTAATCTTAAACTGTTCAAATGGTGTAATCTTGTAGAAGTGCTAGACAGGTGAACTAATCTGGACATCTGCAGACTTGAGTTGCAGAGGCCTGAAGCCAAGTTACCTGACCTTAAGTCTGCCAACAACTGCGCCGTTGCATAACACACTGACTGGGCCTAGGTCTCTGCTTAGAGCTGATGCACCGTAGCTTAGCATGGTGCTGTAGTGTTCATAGGTCTCTGTGACTGCTTTTTATGGCACATGGTCTGTGTCTGTATGCCACACACTACTCACATTCATGCATGTGAAACCTTTGCTCACTGCCAGCACCATATAATTAAATGTAAGGTGGATCTGTAACACAGTTTATTTAGTTAGCCTAGTTTCAGACAACTGGAAAACCGGGTCGTCACTCAGTTGAAGGAATTCTTTTGTGACAGCTCATGCTACAACCTTATTGGATGTGGTAATGTTGGTCTGTACGCTGCATTGAACGGCAGCCTGCAATCTCTTGCTGACTGAGCAGCCAAAAACTGCCTGCTTTTTGTTCTCTCTCCCTCTCAGTAATGTGTGTTGTAGCTCAACCAGTCATCGAACTATAGAAGCTGGCTATCTTTGTCTTTCTGTTGTGATGTGAAAAGTGATCAGAACTGTGTGTGAGGACTTGTGTGAGTAGGTGTATAGATAGTGGGGGAGGGAGGCAGTCATTTGCTTGGAGTTACAACCATGACATGGTTCTCCTTAAGTCTGAAACAATTAAACATTTTTATCAAAGATTATC